>BMAV01018418.1:98528-134018 GCA_019973955.1 Trichonephila inaurata madagascariensis
ATAAGAAAACAAATACATGCAAAACACAATTGAGTTGAGTTCTATAAAGTTGCTACAGAGGAAGAAAAATGCCTTGCATAATGAAACTGGGCCTATGAATAAGTTGGGAATGAATAGCTATTGAAGCGCAATATGCAAAAAGGACAAACTTTATGAGTTTTAAAATGTAATAGAAGTGAATTCTGTTGTTTCTTACTTATTTTCAGGTCATAATGAATAAAGTAATTTATTATTAGGTGGGGGGGGGCAGAATGGAGTGGTGTTACCTATTTAAAGAAGAAAAAAACGTGTATAAATTCAATTTTTCTTGTGTCTGTTAATCCATTTGGTATCAGGAAAGGGTGTTATCTCTTTACTTTTTAAAGATGCTTGTGGATATATTCTACTATATCTAAAACTTCCAAAAATGCAATAAAGAAGCCTAAAAATTTTGAATTATTTGTGTATTAAATAGTTATTGTGCTTAGTTGTAGTCTTGATGTCAACTTCTAACTTGGTTGTCTATTTCTGTAAATGCTATAATTTTTGTTTATAAATATAAGCTAAAAGTTACTTTGCTATATTTTTTATAAAACCATCTTTATTGTAATTACTTTCTTTTATGTAACTATTTACGTGTTGTAAGTTTTTCCTTTGTATATGAGTTTTTATTAATCAAGTTAATACAAAAGTAGTTTTCTCTAAGTAATTTTCTTAGTGAAATTTTCTTCATATTGTTTTAAAAGCATTTGTATATCATGCATAGTTTTGTAGAATTTTGCATTTGTTAGTGTGTTACCTGTAAAAGATTCCTTGAAATGCTGATCATGCATTATTTTATGCTTTGTTTTTTTCAAAAGCTAGCAGGTATACAATTTCATCTTGTTATGATTGTTGTCAATTTAACCTATCATAAGCATCTAAACAAGTACAAGGCAAGAATATTAAAAAAGCAGTGATGCATGGTTGTCAAACCTTAAGATTAATCTTTTTTTTTTATCATAGAAAAAATTAAGATAGTTCATTACAGAATTTTGGGGGAAAAGAAAAACTATTAGTAATTGGAAATATATATATACATATTTTTTCTGTCTCTAAATTACTTTTGTACATGTGTAGGATGAAAGATTGATGATAAACACAAGTATCTTTATTGTATAAAATTATTTTAATATCTTTGAAGATACAGACTGATTATTTTTTGTTTTTGTTTTACTGTACCGTTTCTAGTTAAATGGATTCGCTACTTAAAACAACTCCATGAACTACATTTTTGCTAAGCTGGAACAATCACTATTATTATTTTGTGTATGTTATAAAAAATATTGAGCACTATGAAAAACTGAATGGGGAAAAGGACTGGAGTTAGGAATGTGACACATCTCGAAATTGGGACATTTCATTCAGGGAAACTGTTTATTTTGTAATCTGGATAAATTGAATTGCTGAATACCTCTGATTAAGTTATGTACTCTTAATTATTGTTAATTATTTTAAAATTTTAAATCTGTGTATGTTTTATCAAATAAAAATGGTGTTTTTCAAAAAATATTTGGCATTATTCTTTGTGTTTGTTAAACCAGATTGTTTAGGAATTTGTTGTCTAATTTAATTTGTGTTTGCTTAGTAACGAATTTTTTTTTATTTTCTTAAAGAGAAGCTCTTTCTATTAATTGTTTAGAAAAGTAGTTGAGAATAGGATTTAAGTTTTTCTTTTTATTTGAAACCAAAGAGGAAAATACATGTGATATTGTGATCCATGGCTAAAGATTTGATTTTGAATAGCATTGAATACTCAGTTTCCTAGAATGGCTTGAGTTTGGCTAAGAAGAATTGGTACTTATGTATTAGTGTCACTGCAGCAAAATTGGCACCATGTAAATCATATCTTGATATCAAAACAACAAAGATTCTAACATGTTTTTATGAAAAATTGCCAAACACAGTTAGGTTTTGGTGGAAAATGGCTTGATTAGTGTGGTACCAATTTGGCCGTGGTGATGCAAATGTGTAAGTACCAAAGAATTTAACTAATGTATTTATTTGAGAATATTACAATTGAATGGGTATTGTTTTAGACTCTCTTTAAGAATAGTTGGTTTGAAAAAATAAAGTGGAATATGATCTAGAATGTAATGACTAGTATGTGTGTTTTAAAGACTAAACATGATTGATATCTTGGAAAGAAGTGCACAAATGAGAACTTTCTTTTGGTCTGTGAGGAAAAATGTATCACTGCATGAAACATATTACATTAGAACAGATGGTGTATAATATCAACAATCAGAATTAGCTGTTTTACAACTTTCTCAATGCTTTTTTTAATCTGCCTTTTGAAAAATTAGAATTCTAAAAAAAGTAAATATTTTTTAAGTATGGTATAATTTTTTTTGTTTTGTAACAATAAAATTAATATTTTAAATTATTGGAATGTATTTGGTTACAGTATATTGCTAATTTCAGGTGATTATTGATATGTATCAAGGGTTTGGCAATAAATTTTAAGGGCCATAAAATTTTTTATCGATTTCACTTAATGGCAATCTGTACATTTAATCTAGGATAGTGAGAAATTTTAAAATTATTTGTGTCTGTTGTATTTTTTGAATCTTAATTTTTATTTTAGTACATCAATTTCTTTCATATCCTAGTGATCAATTGAAACAGCATTACAATTTGAAGCAATATTGGATTGAAGTTTCTTTGGAAGATTTAACAACTTTTGATGAAGTAATTGGTCAAAAATTAAATAAGCAGCCAACAGAATATTTACCTGTTGTAAGTCCATAATCACTGACATAATTATTTTATTATTAGAAAAAAGGATAGAATGTCTTATACAATATTTATTCCCCATCCCCTTGTTTTAGTTTGAAGAAGCTGTAAAAGAAGTTGCTGATGAAATCACACGGCCTCGCCCTGTGGGAGAAGAAGAAATTCAAGACATTCAAGTTACTCTTCGATCAAATGCTGATCCTATACTTCTTAGAGACCTTAAGGTTAATTTTGCATTACATTTTTATTTAAAAACTCATTTAAAGAGAATCCTTATTATCTGTTTAGTATGAAGCAAATATATTTCACAAAATATAACATTTTTTGTTTGTTTAAAAAGATTAGTACAGAATACGATTTTACTGTTGTAAGACAGTGTTTTACAAAATAAAATCATTAGATAAATATATTTCTATCATCCCTCCCCCTTCAAAACATGAATTTTTTATGAAATTAAAAATTAAATTTTTGAATTCTGCTTTTTTCCCTCTCATTAAAATAAGAATGTTTAAACATATATTATTTTTCTTGCTATAAATTCTAAATATAATTTTAAAATTTTGTTTCATCTTTTTATTGGGAATTATCATTTATCATAAATTTACAAACTGATTTTTTTCCCCATTTTAGTCAAATCATATTTCAAAATTGGTGCAAATACCAGGAATCATAATAGCTGCATCTAATGTTCAAGCAAAGGCCACTTGCATTAGTATTCAGTGTCGCTCCTGTAAGGAAATTGTTCCAAAAATAAAAATTAAACCTGGCCTTGATGGATATAACTTACCAAGAAGATGTAATAGGTAAAATGATATCTTTTTGTTGTATCACATATTAGGACATTCTAATATGAATTTTCTGCTAAGTTGTATCTTTTTTTTTAATACAGCTACCTTAATGGTAAAAAAAAAATATATATATATATATGAAAATATCTCACCATTTTGTTAGGTATGGAAGTTTGGAAAGTAAGGTACTTGTTCAAGAACTATCTTCTTTACTTGTCTTGTTCAAAATAATGAAACTTTCAGAATTTATTTTCTAAGTAACTCTAATGCTGAGATTAAATAAACTGAAGTATGCTTACATAAGGTGATATTGGTTTGAATTCTACTGATAAGCTAGACTAGTATTCGGTAAATTTTCAAGGGAGTGAAACAAAACAACTAAAGTATCAAAGAGCCATTTATATGCACACCTGGGAAGGATGATGGATTCCATTTGCAATTGCAATCAGGATTATCATGCTCCAATTCATTATTTTTATAATACTGAAATAAAATTTTAAAACAAAATAACATTTTCTATTCCTTGAGAAACCAAGCACTATCAAAGATATTTATATTTCTGTGTCCTAATACAAGAATAACAATTGTCAAAATACAGGGGAATTTTTTTTTTTAAACTGACACTAATCAGAGCCACCTTTAACTTGATCTAATAATTGCAATGGCACCAATTTAATATGAAGATGAATGGTCACATGGAAAGTAAGACTGAGTGAAAGAAAATTTAGTTCCAAGAACTGCCGATACGGGTATTTAAAACACTATTGTAGCTTATCAGACTGAAAATTTATATAAAAAAAAGTGTATGAAAGCAAATGTGACAACCACACAAGTAATTTGGGCTGGAAAACATGTAGACAGCAGTGAAAAATACAGGATGGTTTTTTTAAACTGACACTATTACGAGCCACTTGTAATTTGATCTAACAATCGAAATGGCTTCAAATTTGGTGGGGAGACTAATAATGACATCGAAAACAGGAATTGGGGGAGGGGATTAGTTCAAAATTCACACTGATAAGGATATTTATGGCGCTGTTGTAGCCATAAATACCCTTAGAAATTTATGTGAAATATGGGTATTAAAGGAAATTCTTTCCAAACCTGTAATTTGGGCTGTAAAACATGTAGACAGCTCTGAAAAAGAAAGGATGTTTTTTTAAAACTGACACTATTCAGAGCTACCTATTGTTTGATGTAACAATTGAAATTGCTCCAAATTCTGTGAAAAAAGTTTACTCTGAACAACCTCGTGCAATACAAGAAACTTCCATGCATTCATCAAAAGTCTCATTTGGTGTGGATTCACTGCTGAATTTATGGGACATTCTTTTTTGAGACTGTCACTCCGACAGGACCATTCATTTGTATCGTTAATGCACAAAGATACATGCTGACTAATTTCAATAAAAAATCTCAATCAGGTAATCTTTATCCAGTGTTACGGTTGAGTGTAACATAAAATCAAATTTATATTCTAATATGTGTGGACTGAATCTACTCGATGCTGGGTGCTGTTGGCTTTCTTAAAAGAGTTCCAGAGATGTACATTAAAAATACTTTATTTACACGTTGAGGCAATATAGCAATGTGACCTCACTCTCTGCCTGCTAAGTTCGGAGTTCTGAAAAAGGGAATTACATCATAGGGGTGAGGGCGTGATGTCACACCACCCCAGTGCCTTTCAAAGCACGGCTATTTTCACAACATCCAGGATGGTGCATCTCCACATATCGGTGATAAAGTACAGCAGCTGTTTCTTGATTTTTTCACAGATGAAAGAGTCATTGTCCAGGTTTTACATTGTATGGCCATGTTGTTCTCATGACCTAACTCTGTGACTTTTAGCTCTGGGGTTACTTGAAATCAAAAGTTTATGTTAGTAGAGTTAAATGTTTTAAAGCAGTGGTCTCCAACCCCCGGTCCATGGATCAAATACTACTGGTCAGCACAAGAAACATTAAATTATTTCTATTTTATTTACTGCGGCATATTTTTCTTGGGTTTTCTTTTTTATGAAAATCACTTTATATATTCCTTGTTAAATCACTTTATATTCATTTTTGGTGTAGCTATATTTTATTCTGAAGGCACGTTTAAATACAATTAAAATTAAATTATGAAAACAAAATCAAATATAAACAATCAACGTCCTCCCCCTCAGCAGGTTTTGGTAAAATTATCCAATGTTAACTGGTCCGCGGCTATAAAAAGGTTGGGGAATACTGCCTTAAAGGACAGCATAGCACAGAGTGCTGAATATTCCTGTGGCATGCTGCATATGGCAGCAGAGAGATTGGTCGTAGAGATTGCACAGTGGTCACATTGATTGTAGGAAGTAAAACTTAACATTGCACTTATTTTTTATTTCGTATAGCATTTTAGATTTGTATAACACTGTAAGTACCCTGTCAGCAATTTTTGGAATTAACTTTTTTTCACTGAATTCTACTTCCCATATCATAATTAGTCTCCATGTCAAATTTTGTGCCACTTCAATTGTTAGATCAATAGTCCCTGTATTTTTGGAGCAATCTACAAGTTTTATACCCCAAATTACTGGTGTGGTAGTTGCATATGCAAGCATTTGTTTTCATATCCATTTTTTATATAAATTTTTAGTTTGGTAAGTTACAAGAGTGCCATAAATACCCCTATCATTGAGTTTTGTAACTATTTTTTTCCCCAGAATTTTACTTGCCTTGTCATTACTAGTTTTCATACATTACAAGTTTAGTGCCATTATGGTTGTTAGATCAAGCTACAGGTGGCTGTGAATAGTGTTAGTTTTTTAAAAAAAATCACCGTGTATCATAATGTTGAGAATGGAGTTTCATGTTTGTACAAATTAAAATCAACTTTGATTGTCCTTATATATAAAAATCAATTCACCTCTTTTTTTTTTTTTTTTTTAGTTAGCCTTGAAGCATGTTATAAAATATTGAATGTGTTTTTGTCACTTCTTTTGGGTATTTCCACCTTCAATGGGGAAGGTTTACATAAACACAGAGAATTATTCTGCTCTTAAAAAAAAAGAGAAAAAACATTCTCTGTCTCAAGGTGTAATTTTACACAGTATGTAGTTTCTTAAAAAATTCAATTATGAGCTGGATTTAAAGATAAAAAGCAGTAATTTTTTTTCTTATATTAAATTGATTATTCTTTGCCTGAAAAATATATATCAAATAGTATGTGTATATTAATATTTTATGTTTAAATAGCTCACTGTGTTATTATTTTGATGAAAAAAGTGAATATAAACTTATTTTTCAAATTTTCATTCTTTCCATTCATTCAAATTTCAAATCATATAAGTGTCATAAGGGGCTGTGCATACATCTGTAGTTTAATTATTATAAATGAATGTTGTAGCTTTTTGACATTTTATAAGAAAGAATTTGTAATATTATTTTCCTTTTTCGTTTTTTAAACAGCATGAAGCTTCCTTCCCCTTTTGCTTTTCTTAAACCTAGAATATTTATAAAATTCATTTGCGTATGTTACTAATTTGTCATATTATATTCTCTGATTTTCAATTATATTTATTCTTTATTTATTAACTTTACTAAAATTCATATCCATATGTTTTAAAGTGATCAGACTTCAGGTCAGCCGCGATGTCCTGTTGATCCATACTTTATTCTACCCGATAAGTGTGAATGTGTGGATTTTCAATTGCTTAAGATGCAAGAGTCTCCTGATTATGTTCCTCATGGAGAGATGCCTCGTCATATTCAACTTTATTGTGATAGGTAAGTATGAGTTTACTTTAAATTAATGTATTTGTATTTTCTGCTTAATATAATTAAAAATGGCTAATAGCCTATCGCAAATAATTTTATGTTTATATTTTAAATTGATGCTGATTTTTTTTATTGATGATTATTAGCTTTTCTATCAAAGGTGGTGATTCAATTTCTGTTCTTCACTTTTTGTCTATTATTTATAATTCTTTCATCCATAGATTTACCTCATTAGCTTTCTTTTATATACATTATAATAATTCTTAGTTCCTTTGTTTATTTTTATTTTATTATTTCTATGTATAAATTAAAGTAAGCTTAAATAAAAAATTATGGGTTGCACATGTTAGATTTGTGGCTAAGTGGATACTATGCCGAATAATAGAAAATATTATGTATTAAATAGATCTGGGGCTCCCCTCTTGTGGTATATGAAAGTACAGAATTGTGAAATGCATTTCCAAAAACCTTCTTGTTCTACATCAAAACAAAATGTGTAAAAAGTACAGTTAGAAGAGAACTAACATATGTGTTTTGCTTTTTGTGACCTAAAATTTTTTATTACTGTCAAAACTTAGGTTTGCACTTTTCTCCCCTGTTTTAAGTTTAATTTGAAATTAACTCTCCATCATTCCTAAAAAAGTTTTTTCTAAGTGTTTGTTGATTTTGCTGTTTTTGTTTTCATATTAGCTTCAGCATTTTGTGTAGAATTTATACCATATCCTCTTTATATTCTTAAGTTATATCATCAGTAGCATAATTTATATAATTAAATGAAGCATATACAGGTGCTGTATGTTATTTATGTAAAAAAATGAATTAATGTGTCTTTTTAAATAAAGTCATATCACTGTAACTTAATTTTAAAAAAATTCTTTCAATTCTTTTCATTCATTTTTACCTTGTAACTTGTTGGTAAGTAATTAATAAACATAATCGATATTGAGGATTCACTAAAGTATATGCTTATAAATAATTTTATAGATTGAGTACTTACCCACAATATGTTATTGGCTGCATACAGTGGCATTGTCTTGGATTCTTTTTTAATTAAACTAGAATTTAAAATATTAGGAAATTAAACTACTAAATATAAAAAATGTGAAAATTATCACTTTTCTACATTATGTATGCAGGGCATGTTTTTCCAACTACTTAAGGACTAAAAAATGAATTTATTACCTAAAATAATGTACGGTAGGGTTACTTTTTGACATACTTGCTTTGAAAATTCTGGAGTTTGTCATTTCTAGAAAAGCTCTGCAATGCCTTTATTGGAGAATATTATCACTTCTGATATGAGATGGAAATATATTTTTTTAGTGCAGGAGTGGCCAACCCAAATGACCTTTCGGGCCACTTCCGAAAAACATTATAATCCTGTGGGCCACATATAAAAAAATATATATTTATATTAGATTTGGACTCATTATTTATTGGATTAAAACAAAGACAACCCTGATAAGATAGAAATAGATCTGGGATTTTTTTGTTACAAAACACTATTAAAAAAATGTATTTATATTGCACAAAATATTTACATTTTGTATAGTTGTATTGAATCTTACTGGCTGCCAAATTACTCAAGGTGGGCCACCCCTGGTTTAAAAGATCCTCATTCTTCTCAAACTTTGGCCTCCTATCCAATTTTTCATTTCAGGAAGGGGTTTAAAATCTCTTGAAATGCCGGCTGGGTGGCGTAGTTGGTTTGTCGCTGGCCTTCTGTACGCAAGGATACGAGTTCGAACCCCGCCCAAGTCTGTGGTTTTTCATGATGCAGAAAATTGACATCAGCCATGTCCTATGATTATATGACATGAAAAAGATCCCTTGAATGACTGTTTGGCTTGGATGCTTTCTGCAAAATAAAATTCCTAAGTACAAATTTCGCATCGGCAGAGTTCAGGTGCCTCCCTCTGGGGAAGAAACTGGGTGTCAAAATTATTTGTGGTTATTGGTATCGCCTAAATGTGGTGCTGCACTAAAAAGTGATACCAGCTCCTGGGGAATGTACTAGGTCTGCAAAGGTAGAAATACCAATAACGCAGCCCCATTACAGAAGAAAAAAATCTTTTGTGATCATCACATTAAATGATCTGACATATTCCATATAAACTGCTTCAGAAACTCTTGCCTCAATTCATGCACACCATCTCTTGTAAAGTTTTATTTGTGTATTAGTTTATTCTATGACAAACTTCTGATCCAGTATTTCCTTTGCTTGAAAAAAAGTTAGTAATATGACACAACTCTTATTTGACTTGAGCATTAATTAATTGTATAAGCCATGTTTATATGTAGCAGTTCAAATTAGTGTCAGTAGTAGCACATTTTATAAAAGTAGTCAATTGTACATCTTCACTTAGTATTTGGCTGCTTAGTGCCTCAATTGGAGTTTGAAAAAATTACGTTAAGCAATCTTATGTGCTTACATTTCATCTATCAACAATGGGACTGCTATCTATAGAAATTGATTCTTTCTTGGATAAAAGCGTTTAAAAAGTCATATCTTTCCATGCTATTGTCACTAATTAAATATAAATTTATTTAAAGATTTTTAAAAATAATCTGAGCCTACAGAATTTAAATATACATTTTGTGTTAAATCTGAAGCTTTTTTTTAGAATTAAAATTGTGCTGTACTAGGATTATGTGTAATTTACTTGGTACATTAAAAGAAGGAAGTATTTTTTTCTGAAATTTTTTTAAAGGCTTTTTTTGTTGGTTAAAACCATATAGAGATGTTGATGCACATATCTCTGTCAAAGTTCAAAATTTTCACTTTGATGTGGCATGGAAGTTTGGAGAGTGGGCTACCAGCTCAGGTGTCATCCTCTTAATTTGATTGGGTTCAGAATTGCAAAGAATTTTACCAATAGACCTTGTATTATTTCTAAATGTGACATTCATAAAATAATTCTTCACTAATTAAAATTATCATTTTTTACATGTACTATAGTTGATCTGGAGTTAGTGTATTTGTTAAAAAGAAATTTCTTTTAAAGTGTACTAATTTTTTGTTTTAATTTGAAAAATCGTTAATTAGTTTTTATTTTTAAAAGTAACTTATATATTTTCATTTGACTGCGTACTTAATTATGTTTGCACTCTTTTATTAGAAATCTTTGTGAACGAGTAGTTCCTGGAAATCGAGTTACAGTCCTTGGGATTTATTCCATTAAGAAAGTTTCACGGCCTAAAGTAAGCTTTTTTTAAGCAAAATTTATATTTTTATTTTTTTCTTCTGAAAGTGTACAATTTACAATTGATATTTAAAGCTGATTTTATAAATTGTGTGGAAAATAAATGCCTATTACTAAAATATTAATATGTTATTTGTTTATTAGACAAGTTTATTTCTTTTGATATTATGAGAAAGAGTTTTTAATTATATTACTTTCTTTTCATGTAATAAACAATTGTTATCTGTAAGGAGATATTCAAAAGAACTCATTTTAGTAGGGCTCTTATGATTTTTTAAAATTTTGAAAAATAGTTTTGACTATTAACCAAAAATCTCCACATATTTTATATTTTGAATATTTGTTTTGTAGAAAGGAGCTGCAGAAAAATCTAGTATAGGAATACGTAACCCTTACGTACGAGTAGTGGGAATATCAGTGATGACAGAAGGTGCTGGACGTTCTACAGGTATAACTTTCACTCCTGAAGAAGAAGAAACTTTCCGTTATTTGGCCAGTAGTCCAAATATTTTGGACCGAATTACAAAGAGCATAGCTCCATCTATTTATGGATCTGACGATATTAAAAAAGCTGTTGCTTGCATGCTCTTTGGAGGCTCCAGAAAAAGGTTTTCATTTTTGAATAATTTTATTTTTCTTAAATTTATTGTTAACTTACCGTTTCAGATAGAAATTGGTTGAAACAGTTATTTAAAAAAAAATAACTTTTAATTTTTGTCAGTGTTTTAAAATAATTTGCAAGTTATTCCATTGTGCTTATTCATTTTTTCTCCCTTTCTTCATTTAAAATATTTTATTAAGGTAGATTTTTACAGTTTTTTTTTATTATTATTATTTTATTTGGTTTCAAGTAACTTTGATTTGATCTTGGATCCTTTGAAGAAATTTATATTAAAACTTGAATATACAATGCAATTTTTGCCTGTTAGAAAATTAATTTTTTAAATAAATCATGATGGATATTTAATATGCATTTAATCTAGCATTACAGAGAAACAAATTCTTAAGTGTCTAGTATTTTTTTCACTGTTACATTATAGTTTATTCTTAAAATAGTTAAGAAAGGGAAAGGTTACATTAAAAGAAATCACGTTCTCTTGTGAAATTTTCTACTTTTTTATGTATTTGTATATATATACATATAAGCTTCCTCCTTATCTGTTTGCATGGTATAATGTATTACATGGTCTATTTAAAAACATTTTGTATTTTCTTTTATGATGTGTTTTAAATTTGTTTTTTAAATAGAAGGGGAATTCTGAAAAGAATTTTTTTTAAAAAGAATTATTGGTATTTTAAAAAAGTTATACTTCTCTTTGTATTCTAAGTTGTGCATTTACTTATTTTTTATTGTGTTTGGTTTAATATTGATAGATTACCAGATGGTTTAAATAGGAGAGGTGATATAAATATACTCTTGCTTGGAGATCCTGGAACTGCAAAAAGTCAGCTTTTAAAGTTTGTGGAAAAAGTAGCCCCTGTTGGTGTAAGTAATTAAAACAATATTATTGAATTATTTTTTGGAAATCATTATAATTTTGAAACTTCTCATTTTTGGTATAAATATTTATCATCTTTTATATTTTTTAAAAAGGTGTATACTTCTGGAAAAGGAAGTAGTGCTGCCGGTTTGACAGCTTCAGTAATGCGGGATCCCCAGTCTGTAAGCTATAATTTTTATAGTTTGATCAATTTTAACATTTTTTAAGCATTCTTTTTACTCAGCATGAAAGCATTTTTGTGTTTTATTCTCCATAAAAATAACTTCATGAGGAAATCATTCAATTTCTGAGTTTTTCTGTTCTAAAAGAATTGGTAAAGTGAGATATTGATTAGAAATGTAACATTAATTTTTGGTGCATTTATATGAACATTTTTCAGCTGAAGAAGGGACAAAAATATTTCAAAACAAACCTATATTTAAACTTTCAATATAATTTTCTGATAATAAATTTTTATAATAGATACAAATTATTGAATATATATATATTTTTAAAATGGACCCCTCCCAAAAAAACTGTATAAAATAATTTTTAAAAAATTCTGATAATGTTTTTGTATACTCTTCAGTTATTAATAGTAATTGAAGCACTATGCACAAAATTTTATGATAAGCCGATTATGAAAATCCAATTTTTACAAAAGTGAAATAACTCGTAAGATCTTTTCAATGCAGCATAAAACTTGAAATATTTCCTTTCATGTTAAATTTTTAAAAAAATACTCATATGTAAAATTATCTGTAAAATCTTTCTTAAAATGAAATTTGTAATTATGAGATGTAAATGTTACACTTTTTATAACTTTTTTTTATATCAATAGAGGAACTTCATCATGGAAGGAGGAGCTATGGTTCTTGCTGATGGAGGTGTTGTGTGTATAGATGAATTTGACAAAATGAGAGAAGATGACAGAGTTGCCATTCATGAGGCTATGGAGCAACAGACCATCTCTATAGCAAAAGTATGTATAATATTCTAAGTCTTGTTCCCTCTCCCTTCTTGTTTGGTATAAATAACTTTTGATTTTGAATATATGTATATTATAGCTAGAAACTATATTTGCTTACAGACTTTTGACTGTACCTTTCCTTCATTTTTCTTATTTTTGTAATATTATTTTATGTATCTATACCTTAAAAATTAATACAATAGAATGAATTTAAAAAAATGTATAATTTGTATTAAGGATTCTTTTAATCTTGTTTTATTTTCCTCATTGGTATTCATTTGTGTTATAGAAAATTTAAATAATTTTTTAAATGTTAAACAGGTTTATTCTTTTCAAATGTCTCATTGAAATAAATCACTATTCAAAGTTTTAAAATTGATTTTTGTACGATTTAGCTCTGCGTTTGGCATAAAATTGTGCAGTATTCTTGATTAATGAGTACTTTTTGCTCAACCTTTCTTAATATATTATTTTTAAAAGTTAAAATTGTAATTAAAGGTTATAGTCAATATATATATATATATATATATATAGTATAATATATATATATATATATATAATATATATTATATATATTATATACTATATATATTATATATATATATTTATATCATTGCATTTGAATTAAATTTCCAGGCTGGTTACATGGTGATCAAAATATATTGAACTTTACTTTTAATTAATAATTTTTCTTATTGACTTCCTGTAAATAATTTTAAGATATATGAGTGTTATTTGTCATCTTTATCATAAATACTAATTATAATTTTTTTATAATTAATTGATATATTTTTTTAATATTATGTGTCTAAGTTTTAGATAAATAATTTTTTGTTAAGCTATCTGATTTTTACTGTTATGTGTTATTTAATTTTATCCTTGCTTGTTAATTATTCATACTTAATTAGATTGCCATTCAAATGACTGAATTTTTTTATATTATTTTAGGCTGGTATAACAACAACCCTCAATTCACGATGTGCTGTATTTGCTGCTGCTAACAGTGTGTTTGGAAGATGGGATGAAAGTAAAGCAGAGGCCAATATTGACTTTATGCCTACTATTTTGTCAAGATTTGACATGATTTTTATTGTTAAAGATGAACACGATGAAAAAAAAGATAGTGTGAGTTACCTTTCAAAATATTTAATTAGTTTTTTTTATTTGTGATTACTATTTTACATTAAACTTTTAGTTTTTTAACTTTCTTGGGCTTTTTTTCTTTCTTCTGATTAGTTACAAATATGCTTATAGATGATTAATAAGGAATTATTAAGTAAAGTTTTTGAGCTTCCTAATTTCAATTTTGTGTTTATTTTTCTATTTCTATGTGCATCATTAGAAGGGGTTGTGTTCATAAATCAGTTCTAAAAATAAAACAACCATTAAAAAATTTTGAGGTAAAAATTGCATTCTATTTATTTTATTAGTATATATGCTGGTGTTCAAAATTAAGAGAATTTTTAGATTTTGTTGATTATCTCTAGAGCTACTGGCCAGATCTTAATAAAATTTGATATGTATATAGAGCTGATGTAATACTAAAAAATGGTCATTCAACAATTAAAATACAAACGCGTGATCGTGCATAACACTCATTATAGTCAGAATGTATAAAACAGCAGTTGTGTGTGTGTGCAGGATAAAACAAAAAAAATTGGCTAATGGGGGTATAGTCCCCTCTTTCAGGTAAACAGGTCTCTCACTGTGGTTTTGTACTTGAAGTAAGGGAATTTATGAGTTCCTGTGGTAATTAATCCCACTCGTTCAGCAACTTTGTTTTCAGGTCTCGGGTGGTTCTCGGAGGGGGGGGTCAAGTTGCGATTGTCCTCTCCAGAGCATCCCACGCATGCTCTATAGGGATGAGGTTTCGATATTTAGCTGGCCTATCAATTCAGCAAAAGACATGGAGGTGTGTGTGGCCATCCAACGAAATGCCTACTTAGATCATCAAGCCTCCTCTGCTATAGTGGTCGATTTCTCGTACATTAAAGAGAAGTTAGTGGGTCCCTGGTTCTCTCTATAAATTTTTGCTGAACTTTCATGTGGAAAGAACCAGAGATTAAGATTCAGTATTAATAGCATGTAATTAAAAAATATTTTGAAACATTTTTTTGAATGCTGTCATTTTTATTTGGTTCCCAAAGTGGGGTATGCTTACTCTAGGGGATATGCAGAGTGAGATACTTTGTGGTATGCCTAAGAAAGGCTCACAATCACTTGTGAATGTTGATTATGCATCACATGAGTATGAGATTCTCTTATTGGTTGCTGTTTCTGATTTCACCAATGTTTGAAGTACTCAACATCATAAGTCATTGGTTTTAAAGTGCATGTGCTTGAAGACATGGGAGCTAAATTTTTGGAGGGAAGATACCTCTAAACATTTATAAAAAAAACTATGCATTAAGTTCCAGTTATAAAAAGGAAATTTATAATTTGATTTAAATATATGTATATTGTGTAAAATAAGTAATAATTTGATTTTTGATTGCATACTTGCACATATTTATTATATGGGGTACAATTTATAATTATTTTTGTTTTGGGGGTATGTGACTGAAAAAATTTTTGAAATCGGTGTCTTAAAATATTTTTTGTAGTCCAAATATGTAAACATGCTTGATAAATATACATTTGTTTTTAGTTTGGATTTTCGTCTTCAGACAAAATATTATTTAGTATTTACATTGAAAAAAAATTTAAATAAAGATTTTTTTTTAAATATTGTGTGGGGTAATTATATGTATTACCAAAGAATAATGTATATATTCATTTCATTATTTTTTTCCTGTAAATTATGTTGTATTATAGATTTTTACATTTATTAATGCTATTTCCCCAGACTTTGGCAAAACATGTGATGGGTTTGCATATGAATGCCCTACAAACATCTGAAGAAGTGGAAGGAGAACTCAGTCTTAGTACTTTAAAAAAATACATTGCTTATTGTCAGGCGTGAGTATTAATACTTTCATTTTTACAAAAAAAAATTTATTTGCTAATATTTGCATATGATTTGCAATTTCGTATGAAGGTCATGCAGTGATTTTTATCTAATGGGAGCTGTAGGATTGATTTTCATACAATGGTATGATACCCAAGTAACAGTTTAGGTATCATCTTTATCACTTGATCTTGGTTTAAAATTATGAGGTCCATTGCTGAATGCTTTTATGTTGCTATTGGGAGACTTAATTGAAAGTTATAAATTTGCAATTATATTATTTTTAATTTACATTATAATGTTCTCCTATTTTATTTTAAATTTCTCTCTCTCTCTCTTTTTGAAATTTACTTGTTTTTCAAAGAAAAATAATGCAACTACCCCATATTATTTTGGATTGTGAATAAACCCTACAGTGAATCTTCACAAGTGTTCTACTTTTTTTACAACCTAGAAATGAGTATACAACACATTTTTTGCTAAATGAAAATGGTTGATATTAATTTTTCATATTTATCACAGGATATTACAATTAAAAGAAACACAAAAAATATGAATCCAGTAAAATACAATTTGGTATCCTGCAGGAAGAGAAATTGGCCTTCTTCAAAATATTGCCATAAAGATGTGAGAGCAGCATTCTTCAGAATGTCCGTATTCTCCAGAGTGCATGTTTCCAAACACAGGAACAATAGACCAAACTACAAAACACCCCCACACCATGATGCTTCCACCGCCAAACTTGACAGTATGCTCAATGCAGTCACTTAATACTGTCACTTCTGTTTCACTGCCCTTTTCAGAGTTCTATAGCTGCATTCACTTTTTTTTTCCGATTTCATTGCCTCGACGTTTCTACTTTACAATTACATCACTCACAGTGAATATTGGCTTCTGTAGAATATCCAAAATTTCACAAACTGATGTCCCACGGGTGGCCTCCTACAATCAAAGTCAGTAAGCTTCTTTGACTTACTCATCTCACGAATGCATAAATATGTTCTGACAAGCCACTACCCACACTTTTACGGGTTTCTGTAATGCATCAAATTACGTTATCTGCCAGATCCCGTTTTCTAGAGGTGTATCCGAATACTTTTGACTAGATGATGTATTTTTACAATGATTGCCCTAGCACTGAATCACAGAAATAAAAATATCATCGATAGTTCATGGTTTTTGAAGAAATTGAAATAGTTAATTAGAATATGAGTCCTTCTTAATCGTGACCACTATCGGATGTCCCTTTCTCTCATATACATGTGTATGCAGATAAAAAATAGCTCTTGGATACCTTACTGTTTGGCTCTTCCCTCTCTAAAGTTTGCCAGCACTATCCTAAATGAATGTAGGCTGTGGGAATTGAAAAGGCTATTTTAACATTGTTATGCAAAATGATGCCTACTTTGGCATCTTCAGTTCACATGAAAAGTATTGGAGAGCCTCCTTCATTCAGCCTACAAACTGCCACTTTGCATATAATACTTAAAATGGCTTTATTTTTATTTGTTTATTTATTTTGTTAAGTTAGTTTTTTTCCATGTATTAAGGGGGTGGGGATTACAATCAAAATGCATATCATGAAACAAATCAACATTAAATTTACTGTTCTATATAAACATATTCTGTATATGAGTTTTATATAATTAACAACTGGAAGCATTTTTTCCCTCATAAAAGTTAGTTGGAAATTCTTATAGCTCCCTTCTCCCTGGTGCATTTTTTTAAAAAAAATTCATACCTGTATTTTCGGTTATTATGTAAGTATTAAAAAAGGAAGAAAAAAGTTTATAAAGTTAGTTTTTATTTGCATTATTTATAAATAACTTTTTTTTATGGAAAATTTTGCAGTTATTATGATTTTCCCATTTTTTAAATTAATTTAATTTTTACAAAATGTATTAATTACACAGACGATGTGGACCAAGATTGTCAGACAAAGCAGCTGATAAATTGAAGAACTATTACCTTTACATGCGAAATAGCAGCAAAGAACACCAAAGAATGGAGAAAAAGTCTACTATTCCCATCACTGTTAGGTATATCTTGTTATTGTATTATTCCACTTGAATATTTTGTTTCCATATATATATATGATTTTTACTAATTATGATAGAATTTCTATAAGTAGAACAACATAAATTACTTAATAAAATGGTCAGCAATTGAAATTATGCCAGCTGTGTTTTACTTGTGTATTTTGCTTTTTTGTACTCTTTATAACTTGTATATATAAAAGGCAATTGAATTTATGGGCAAATATCTCATTGTTGTTTTTTAAAGCACTTAAAAGATTTATAATTTTTTAGTTATGATTATGAGTTTTTGATTTAATTCACATCTTTTTTAACATTACCATTTATACCACTTAGTACTTGTACTTTGACTGAGTTTCAAAATTATAACATCTCTCCCAATTGCCCACATGATGCTTTAAAGTACGTTGTTATTAAAAGAATCAAATCTATTAATGGTATTGAAAATTTGTAATTTAATGTGAGTTAAATTCATACATAGTGATATTTTTGTAAATAAACCAGTTTTCAGAGTTGTCTAACACATTTCATTTACTGATTGTGTTGCTCTTAAATAATTATGGCACTCAAGTCCAAAATGAACCATCATTTTATCATCTGAGTTCTAGGTACTTGTAATGTAACTTTAAATCCTGATCTTGGTATCAATATTATAAAAAAATGCATAGTTTTAGAAAAGAAATTTTTTCAAATATATTTCATTTTAGGAGTATTTTTCAGTTATTTAAATTTTTAGAATTTTTTAAGAAGTCAATCTATGAAATTATAATACTTAATTATTTAAAAAAAAATTTCTTGTTGATCATTTATGATGGAATAAACATTTTGGTCTTTTGTAATTAGTAAAATGAGGTAATTATTTCAAGTAAGATTACGACTGATACTATATATGTTATTGTGCCATATTGATTGGTAACTTAGTAGCTTTACATTTGCAAACAATTTTAATTTTTTAAAAGTTTAACAGAAAGGCATCTACAGTATAGGAACAGATTTTTATCATTAAATTATTGATTTCTGTCATTTTTTAAAAAAAATCAGTATAAGTGATATAAAAGTAGTTGGATGACAATTCTCTTTTAAACAAATTGAAATGTTACGTTTTTCAATACAGTGTAAGTTACAAGAATGCTGTTATGAAAAATATTGCTAAAATTTTATCCTTTTAACAAGTGCATCGTAGCTCCAATTTTCTGCTCTGCAAGATTAATATTGAAAATTACTAGTTAGTTAAAAAGCAATACAAGGTAATTAATTCTTTAAGAACATGATCATGCTAAGAAATTATGGGCAAGGTCCTGTAGTCTGAGGGAGGTGCATTGTTCTTTCATCACATGTCATACATTTATTCTAGCTAATGTTTTTAAAAAAGGCAAAAGCTTCTGATATCACTTTATTTTATGTTAGTAAAATGATTTTTTAATTATAAAAATAAATTCACACATAAAAACAACCAGTGTTTTTTAATTTCCATTTTTATTCTAAAAATGTTTATGAGTGAAACTTAAAACCACTTATTTAAAAATATTCTGTCATGAATTTATTTTTAAAACTTACAAAACTGATCTAGCTGGTTTAAAATGCATAAAGGGAGAAAAGTTGTAAAATGCACATACAATTTTTTTTATAATGATTTGTAAATAAATAAATTTATTCTATGTTTTCATATTTTGCAGTTATTTAATAGTTATTATTTCTTTTTTGTTACATTAAGTTCTGAAGGTAACTAGTTCATTTGTAGAGGAGCAGTGAGTGTATGATGTAACATTTCTACCATTTTATTTAAATTTTAAGTATTATTCTAATTTTAATTCACCTTTAATTTATATTTTATTGAACAGACAACTTGAAGCCATCATTCGTATATCAGAGTCCCTTGCTAAAATGGAACTCCAACCTTTTGCCACAGAAAGGCATGTGGATGAAGCCATGCGCCTCTTTCAAGTTTCCACGTTAAATGCAGCACATTCTGGTGATCTAGCAGGAGCAGAAGGGTTCACAACTGAGGAGGAACATCAAACTCTCCTTCTTATTGAGAAGCAGCTCAAAAAACGATTTGCAATTGGATCACAAGTATCAGAATTCAATATAGTTCAAGATTTCCTCAAGCAGGTATAATTCAATCATTTATCTTTGTGTAGCAATGATTTAAATTCCTAATACATATAATACAGAGTTCATTCTAGATCTAAAAGGTTGGGATAAAAACATAATTATTTTGTTTCATAAAAGCACATTTTTTATTTTTTTAAAAAAAAATGAACTAAATGTGACCTAAAGAATTTTATTTTACATGCTTCAAAAAATGTTTGTCATCCATATCTAATGCATAATGCAATTGACATAGATGAAAAAACATAGGAATAATCAAAAGGCTAGAAAAGAGATCACTCTATAAAATCTAGAATATTGCTGATATATTTAACCTTTTAACTTTTCAAAAATCTGCTGGCAATTTGTGTTTTATGATTTTCATGTGTATGTTTTATAATTATTAGGAAACATCAAAATATTAGGCATGTGTACTGCTCCCCTCATTTAAATGGTTTAATTTATTACAAGATAACTAAATCTAGGAAATGGGATAATGTAAATGGAACTATAGGTATATGAATATTGCAGAGAATAATTTTGTTCGTGATATGAAAAAACGGAAGTCATAATTACAATTTGAAAAATATTAAGAGTGATACCTCAGAATCTGAAAATCCACTGTACCATTCAGAAATCATCAGGAAAGTCTCTTTGTGTTATCCCAATAATCTGTTTTTACTTCTTTCTTCTGGTAATCTAGAATTCCTAAAATATAAACCTGTCTGCAATAACATTTCATGTTATTTTTAGAGACTGTTGAGTGTTTTTATTTCAAGGAAAAATTTTCCTGAATTTTTCATTCAGATCCCTTATTATCATTGTATTATTTCTAATAAATTATGTAACTGGAGAAAAGTAATTTCGAATCATATTAAATTTGCATGTGTTTCAAATTTTTCTTACATTTAAGAGGTTCATAGTATTATGTTTGCAATATGTAAATAGGATAATTATGCAGATTGAATTAAATGATTCTCACATATTGATGTTTTATGTTACCTTGTTGGAAGATGAAGGTCATTATAAAAAAATCATCAATAGTTAGTTTATCAAACAAATCCTATTGCAAGTGTCGTATAATTTATTTTTAGTGATGGATTTGAAAATTCTGTTTGATTCTAATAATTATTCCAAATATTAAATTTGTGTTTTATTTTTGGAAATTGAAATATTTATTTATAAATGTATGTACTGTAAAATCCACCATATCACGTGCACTTTGAATACGAAAAATAAGATCGAAGCTTACTGATGTGCGTTATATGCTGAGTATAAAAATGAGAGTTTTTAAAATAATAATAATAAAAGGGTTGATCATAGAAAAAATTAGACTTCTGTATTTACTGAAATACTGTTTATTTTTAAAAAAATGACATTCCTTATGAACTTTATGGTTGTAGTACACTATTTTCTCTAAAGCTTAGAATATATTTCTTGTTTAAATACACTTTTACATATTTTTGCTTACCATTTAATAACTTAAACATTATACATTTGAAAATTGAATGTTTCTTAAAATTCTTTCTTAGTATGAAAATAAGTCCATTGTAATAGTAATATCAAAAGGGATTGAAGTCTATATGATCCATTAAAAAAGACTTCTAACACAAACACCCAATGTGTCTGCTGTAGCGAAAATAAAACAGATATCACTTGCTCATTTGAAGAGGTGTCTGCCATTCAGGAACATTATTTTCCCTTTATGATTATAAATCAAAATCCACATACGCGTGAGTCGTATTTCTGTCATTTGGAGTAGAAGGTTCAAATTTACATGTATCTGAAATCTTATGAACATACAATACCTTTTATTGCCAAAAAAATTGAGATTTCCTATTTTTTAAAGTGTCTTTCAGTTTATAGTTCTTGAAGTACCTTTATAATTTAAATGTTTGTTTTGACAATTGTTAATTATATGGTATTTTTTTGTACTTTTAATTTTTTAAAAAAAATTTAATAATGATTAACAATTGTTTTTTAATTTAAATTTTTCTTTTCAGAAATATCCTGAAAGGGCAATTTATAAGGTATTGTACTTGATGATAAGAAGAGGCGAATTGCAACATAGAATGCAAAGAAAAATGCTTTACAGGATTAAATGATTCATAATAATCATCATTATAAGATCACTGTGATAATCACACGATTTTATAACTGTTTTTCTTGTGTATTACATTAAATGTTTGCTATATTTCATCAAATTTCATGACTCATAAAACTGGATTTCAATAACAATTTTATTCTAAAAATTATTCAAGAAATACTAATGTTTCGATTTAGTGTTGGTATTTTAATGGCTGAATGTTTACATTTATGAACTTAGTTAAAATGTAGTATCCTTGCTATTTATAATGTAATGAGAATGTAAAAAATGTTAAATTGTCGAAATATTTTAATTTACATTTTTGTATTGAATTCATTAAAATTCAGATAGCTTTTAAAAACATGTTTTGTACTTTTGTAAAAAATGTATTAAAGATAATTATTACAATACATGCATTTTTATATTTTAATGATTCCATTTTTCATAGTTTCAAAAAAATAATTTTAATTTAATTATTAAATCTTTCAGGTATTTTTTTTATGAAGAAAGATTACATCTTGAGAAATCTCTTATCTGAAAATTGTAGCTTATTTCTATCATATTCTAAAAAATTATTAGCTTTTTAATAATTCATTTGCAAGTCATGTAAGAAATATTTTAATTCCAATAAGAACTTTGGTTTATAACCCTTAAAATTCGTAAAAATGCTTTAAGTTACATTTCAAAAGTCGTGATTATGGTATATTTATATGTAAAGTTGGCTTTGTTTCTTTTTAAGTCATTTGTTCAAATCCCTGTACACTTGTAGCAGTAAGATTGACAAACATTAAATTTGTTGAGGCTTATAGTCCTCATATTGATATGGTGGGGGAAGCTTAGAAAATGAGATGTTAGCCATGTTTTGTCCTTGTCACTTGACCAAGGATTAAAATGCCATTTTAATAAACAAGCAATTTATTCCAAATCATAAGTACCACTGTTTTTATTCATGATGAAATCTCAAACTATCTATTTTTTAAATCATACAGATCAGAACTGATACCATTCCATTATAAGAAATAACTTATTTTATCTGTTAAAATAAAAAAAAATCTAGTCATTTTTCTTCATTTGCACTTTTTAAGTTTTGAAGCAAGCATGTTACATTATTTTTTAGTTTTTTTCTAAATTGTTTTAGTAAAAAAAAAAAATTAATTTAATATTTGTATTCTAAAATTATTATAAATTCTGCCAAAAGCATTTATCACATATTTGAAAACAAAAACTCATATTCTATTGGAACAATTATGTAAATTTCAGATGTTATTTTTTTGTGATAATATAAATTGAGCTATGATTAACTGAACAGAAATTAAAAAGAAAGCTCTAAATTGGCACAAGTGACATGTTACTCGTGTGCCAGTTTACTTGCCTTTTTTTTTAGTAATGATTATCTTGAAAAAAAAAAGTTAAATTATTTTTTTAGTAAGAATTCTACATTTTTAATATGTGAATATTATACCTAAAATAATTTTTATTTATATTGTGGAAAATGTATATATATTGTATTCTACCATCTAGCAAAAATTTAAATAATTCATTTCAAAATACTTAAATGTTCATTGTTTTGCGTTAAAATCCATTCACATACAATATTAATTTATAAATTCAGAAGCTGTGAACTTGTGGCTGGCATTGTACTCACATTTGTCAAATCTTAGTGATGTGATTTGGAAGTTTGGAGAAGGGGGGAGGGGGTTCGCTATATAGCTCAGGTATTATCCTCGTCACCTTACCGTGATCCAAGATTCCGTGTCTAACATCCTTTGTGAAGCTTCGTAGTGCAATGTGAATAAACAATCAGTTGAAAGTTATTGCAATAATAAATTATATTTTTACATATGACGTAGAATTGCTTTCAAAATAAGTAAGACATAAGGGATTAAAAGTTATAGCCCAAAATATATAATTAAATTATTACTAATCAATAAAAAATTACCAGTTTCTATAAATGAAGTAAAAATTCATCCATTTTAAATGCTTTTTTTTTTATTTAAAAGAAAGTATAATTTAAAAAAACATTTGAACAATGATTGCATTTTAATAAAGAAAAAAGTTTTTTTACACTTTTTAAATGAATTTCTTATCATATTTATAATTTGTCTACATTTTCTGTTATGCAATAATTAGAAATAATTTAATCTTAAATTCTTAAAATTAACAAAAATTCTTTATAATTTTGATTGTTGGTAACATCAGTCAGAATTAATTCAAATTTTTAAATTTATTGTTCAATATATAATCAGTGAAAAAACTTGTTTTAAACAATCATTTCTTGAATAATATGAATCACATAAAATAAGTCCTAGATATTTAAATAGATTATTCCTGTAATATAATTATAGTAAAGGTCTCTTAACTTATTACCATTTTATTGATTCTTCTTTGGTGTTTCTTACATTTGGCATTCCTGCCAACCTACTGCAATGTGGGATTTTGATCATCTAGAGAATGGCAGCACTAAATTCTTCAGGTCCCACTGATCATGGTAAAGCAAGAGCCTCTGAATTTCCTTCGCTGGTGCCTTGTATTTCATTTAATAGTATACAAATAGGCTGTGCATTTGAAATATCTGCAGGCGTTTTGCCTTTTTTGTTTTGAAGGTTGAATGCAGCACCGTGTTTAAGTAAGTACTTAACTATTTCTAAATGACCATTAGCAGCTGCAAAATGTAATGCTGTATTCCCTAGAATAGCTGTTTTAGCATCAATCAGTTCTTTTATTTTATTGTTGTCTGCATGCTGAAGCAGGATTTCCATGATTTCTTTATTACCGGCAGAAGATGCAATGTGTAGAACTGTATTTCCTAAATTAGAAACACTTCTAACATCAGCTCCATTTTCTAAGAGTAGTTTAACAATGGGAATACAACGTTTGTACACAGCCCAGTGCAAAAGGCTGTATCCATCATCGTCTTTAACATTTATGATTCCATTGCGAATTGAAAAGAAATATGTAACTTTTTCGCAATTTCCATTTTTTACGTCTTGAAATAAACTTTCTAATAAAAGAAACAGGTTTTTAATCTCATTGTTTGAGGTAAGTTGCACGGGTGTTTTTCCTGAAAATTCTTCATGATTATACATAACTCCTTTCTCTAATAGTTTTTCAACAGCTGTGATGTAACCATTCTGTGCAGCATGATGTAGAAGTGTTCTCCCTTCATTGTCTTCTTCATTCACACAAGCTCCATTTTCAATAAAATTAATTATTGCATTTTCATCATCATGCAGTACTGCTGAGTATTTAGTTGCAGTATGTTTTGGCAGTAAAATCCGCAGTGTTTTTAATTCTGTCTTTACTGTTGTAGTTAACGTGTCAGTGGGTCCAAACACAATGAGAAATCCTTCTAAAATCTCCTGAAAAATATCTTTAGCTTCATAAAGTTGTCCTTGTTTCTGAAGTATGAAACCAATATTAGATTTCATTTGCAGTGTTTTGTCATGCATCTCTCCAAATTTGATTTTGTATTTATGATACAAATCTTCAAAGGTTTCCATAGCTCTCTCATAGTTTCTCAATTGCACTAGGACATCAGCTAAATTTACTTGTGCATTTAGAATATTAGGATGATGTTCATCATATATTTCGGAGAGTACTTCAACTATGGATTCAAATATTTTTGAAGCTTCATAGTAATTGCCATTATGTTGCAAGGCGATGGCCAAATCTTGTTTAGCACTCTGGGTGTCTGGATGATTTTCTCCTCGACAGTCTTTCATTTCGTTAAAAACTTCACGAAAGTGTTCCAATGCAAGAGAAAAATTTCTTTGATCCACATGAATATGAGCAATGGTGCTTTTCATTTTTAAAATTCCTACAGTAAATTTTGAAGTTTTTCTGCCATGTTCTATCACTTCATTCAAAACCTGGATTGCTTCAGTATGTCTTCCTAAGTCTTTAAGCAAAAGAGCATATTTATTTAAAGCTATTAAAACAATTTCGCTCGTTGACTCTGATATTTTTCTTTCACCAAAGATTGCTCGATAGAATTGAAGGGCTTCTTCGTACTTTGACGATTCATACAATTCTTTTGCAGTAGTAATGAGAATTAGCGTTGTTTCATCTTTTGCAGAATATTCCCAATTTTTTTCGTGAAGATACTGTAAATGTAGAATAGCTCCTTCGTGGTTGCCTTTCAGTGCTAACAACCCTGAAAGGTCGTACTGGATGTCTAAAGTTGCTTTATGACTTTCCCCTACTGATTCATGTAAGGTACTTAATAGTGAGTCACAAAATGAAATAGCTTCATTAAGCTTATTTTCAGTCACCAAACACATTGCTATTCTACCTGGTAATCCAATCAATGAATTTACTAGTTCTGTATTGCTACTGACGTATTTCAAAACAGACATGGCATGATTTATACAAAGAGCACATATGCGATCACACATTAAGAGGTAATTCACTAACCCAAGAGCTACTGTAAGAACTATTGCTTCTTTATTTTGTTCCTTCAGTAAATTTCTAGTTTGTTTTTGAATGAATGGTGGAACAATAAACATCGAATGATAGGTAAGTTCTACCAATTTACTGCTTTGTAGTAATCGAACAACACTGTGTACTTCTTCAGTGTCAGGAATCAAGCCTAAAAACATATGTTTACATATGCCTTCATCCTCTTTAAAATATGCCGAAATGTAGAACACATTGACAGCTACAGTATTTTTATAGGTCGCACCAATTCGGTGTACAGCATTCTGAATCCAATTTTCCATCTTTGATTGAAGAATTACTGGCACCACAAAGAATAAAGGTATGCGTTGTTGCAAAGAAAGAAGCGATCGAGTTAAGAGTAAATTTCAATTTATAAACAGTTTCGAGAGATAATGCCAAATTAAAGTAAAACCAAAACCTAACTGATAAGTTTTTCTGATTATACGTTATCGGGAAAACGTGTACGACGCTTCTAAGCATGTGTGTGTGTGATTTATTCTATTTGATTATATTTTTTATTACATTATTTATGTTTCTACATTTATGTATTTCCGCACATTAACTAAATGTGCTAGCACTTACGCTGCTGCTAAAAGACAGAAAGGCTCAGACTAAGGAAATTCATACACTGAAACTGAGGGTAATGATTAGGCCTTCTGATTTCCCGGGAATATCCGCGAAATCCCGGAAATACGATCAAAACAAAAAATTTAAAACAAGTTATTTTTAAATAAAATCAATTATATAAAATAAGGATTCCAAAATTAATACTTATTTATATAATGAGCTAAAAATGTATAATACATTGATTATTCATTTTTAAAATAGGATTTCAGAAAGCATAAGCAATTTATACTTTTATCACTCAGTCTTGTTCTAAGCTTCGTGACGAACTATATAAAATTTTGTTTTAGAGTAAATTGCTTTCTCAAATTTTTCGTCCAACGTCAGAGGTTTTTCTTTCAAAATCTCCATGCTCTCTTCTGAGTGCGAACAGTTGGATATTGATTCCTCTTCGCAGAAAAGCCTTGTCTCTATCTTTTGGACATGTCTAACCAAACAATTTTTACTAGGCAATCGCGAAATATCGACAGTAACTGCATCTGAATTTTCTCCCATAATTCAGGTATTGCATTATTCCTATTAAATTAGCGTTCTTTGTATTAGAGAATATTTCGCAAATTCTGAATTTTTTTCGTACAATTCTCCAATAACGAAAGAAAATATATCTTCTGCAGTTAGCAAAGTTCCATTTCTATGGCATAATTTTTCTAAGCCAATTTTTACTGGCTTTAAGCCTGCTACAATTGTAGTCACAGTTTCAAACTCTACATTGGCCGTCATTTGTGCTTCTTTAATGTCAATTAATGCTTTTAAAATGGCTGACTTTTATTTCTAAAAATCTTTCAAGGATTGCCAACAAACTATTGAAGCCGTGTGTGATTCCCGAGAATAGAAAAAGTATAGAAATCTTATGATTTCCCGGGAAAGGAAGTTACCCCTGGAACCCTAGTAATGATGGTCTACATATCCAAATGATTTTTTAAAATTAAAAGTCGTGGCGATTTCATGGTACATAAGTATATACTGTCTTTTGATTCGTTGCATTTCGAAGCTATAGGAAGTGCAAGTTGTGCGACGGATTTCGTAATATTGAGCCTCGGTCAAGTGACGAGCGCGACACCTTACCCGGACCCCACTCTAAGAATTTCCACACCTTGCCAAAGATTGACAGATTTAACGTCCAAATTATTTTTTTTAAACCTTTTATTTTCAATATGCTCGCGCCCCCCTTGCAGGGTTATCGCGCCCCACAGTTTGAGAAACACTGGCTTATAAGAGTCATTCTTTGAGTTGGACACCCTTGGTGTACTCTATCTGTCTTGGAAGTTTGTAACCGTTCTACTGATTTACCCTGTAGAATTCGACTGGGTATAACTTTTCTGTCGTTATACTCGGTGTCCCGAAACTCGAAGTCGAGCGGGAAAGGGATGGTCATAATTGTTTTGGGAAAAATGTTAAAAAAAAAATCCCTATCACTTGGTTAAGTGATAAGCATGTTTTTGAAAATGTGGAAAATTGACACCCTCCATCACATCATTAGCTATTGAGAGATCACAGATTTCACAATGATGTTTTCATTAACGCGATCTTTCATAGCCGTGCTACTATACAAAGTCACAAATGGGGTAAAACCCTCTGCTGGTTTAGTTAAAGTTACCATAGTTGGAAAAAAAAGATACTACACACACCTAATTTTTGGAACAGCAGCATTTGTTTGTTCTCAGTACCGTAAAAAGAACCCTTAAAAATATACCTTATGACGTGGTGGGCGCCAAATGATAAGGGACAGACGGGGAAGGGTCTAATAACTAAGTGGACTTTAATAACTAAGTCCACTAGTTATTAAAACACGTTTATTAGACAAAACAAACACATTTACATACATAACTAGAGAACTAACAGTTGACATAGAATTGAAAGGGATCGGAGCGCATGCTCATTACGTCCTTACAGTTCCGAAACTTGGCCATCACTGAAGATTGTTCTGTTCGCTAGAGGGCGCGATAGTCTCTTTACTGTTAATATGGAAGAGTCTAAATAACGGGGGGTTACAACCTTTATTTATGTTTTGGGACATAGCAGAATATATATATAACGAGATGAATATAAAGCTTCAGGGGAAAAAATCAGCTCTCTTAAGTTACATTTATTGTTTCCTTAATACGATCTACCCCTTGCACTGAATAGTTCCTTTCTGTGAATTCTTATTTAGAAGCTTGTAACGGTAAATAATTTAAACCAAGGTTTTGCATTCGGATTCCATTGTCTAGTGTAGCCCATTAGAAAAAAATTGCATTTCGTGGATCCGCGGTAAAATATCGTTATTAAAATAATGTTACATAATAGCCCAGCATTCGCGGCTAGCAGATGTTCTTATTTCATAGATCAGCCATCGTCAGCCTTTAGAATTTTGTAGTCTGCTTAATGTAGTTTTATATTTATCGGACCATATTATAACTATATTTCCCTTATATATAAATCCATCTCTACTTGCATATGACTGAAAAGGAGCTTTATGAAAAGCAAGAATAAACCAGCAAGCAATATCAACGAACAGAAGTGTTATGTCATGTACCGCTTGATTCAAAAATAATGTAACCAATTTTAGAGCATCATAAATTCTTATTGAATTATAAGTTATTTATACGAAATTTTCAATGCGGTTTCCTTTTGCACAGTACACTTAAGTAAACATTTAGGCCAAGTCAAGTGGCCGCGGTAGCCGAGTGGTATAGGTATCGGATCGTGGCTTGCCTTGTCACGAGTTCGAGCCCAGTACCACTAAAGACCCGCCGTGTAGGGCAGCGATGCACGTTAAATCTGTCAAGAGCTGAAACGTCCTCCCGTTGGTGTGGTGTGGTAGTTAGGAGAGGGGTGCCAGCTCAGGTGTCGTCCACGTCACTTGACCATGGCTCAAAATTACGTGGTCCGTCGCCGAAAGCCCTCGTGTAGCTTAACAGTGCGACGTTAATATTCAATCAATCAATAGGCCAAGTCAAAAGAGCTTTTTCGACCATTTTTTGGGGGATTGTTCCAGCTTCCTTTTTGGATGCTTTTTGAAGCCCTTGATTACCTCTATTTCATTGTTTTCTTAAGTATCCGCATTAAAAATAATCGCAAGGAGCACAGTTAGGGGATGATGGTAGCTATTTTTCAGAAGGAAGAAAATTAGTTTTTTGTAATCTTTCACCCATTTTATAGTTTATTTTGCAGTAGTACTTGGTGCAGAATCTTTTTAAAAAACAAAGTTTCCTCGAGGGTAAAGACTTTTACTTTCTTTGATCATGGGCTTCAAAATTTTATTCTTGTAGTATTTAACATCAGTTTTAGCCTTTAGTTCATAAAAAATGGTTTTGTTCAGCCTTGAGAGAATATTCCCCTTCATACCATAACTCTTGACGGCCAACTTGCCTTTGGCAAAACAGCTGCGTCTTGGCGATATTTTCCGCATCAAGTATATTATATCTTCGTTTTGCCAGTTGTGTGGATAACAGCTGAAACAATGCTTCACCCGAAGTTATCTATGTTTTGTATCTATGTGTAATATTAAATATAGAGGCCAAGAACGTTTTCTTCGTTTTTTTGACGGTCTTTGCAGATATTTGATGACAGACTGGTTTACTCACTTTTTTTATAACCAATTTTTTTTCCCATCTGACAACTAATTGTCGATTGTGATACCTGTAGTTTCTTTGCTAAAGTTCTTTGAGGCAGAGGATTTTCTGCGGCGGTGAGTCTTTTCAGATTCTTTTTTTTTTTCCTTCTTCACCAAGGATTTTTTTTCGTCCACATTTTTTTCCTGGGGCTTTTGATTACCAACCAAATTTTATTTCTCTTTAAAGTTTAGATAGTAATCCATTAGAAAAAATGTCTTTTCTGATTTTTAAATGCTTTATTTATTACAGAATTTGAACAACCACCCTTCAAAAGCTGTAAAATTTTGTTTGGGGTTTGAGGATCTAATTTTGGAGCCAAAATTTACCCCCACTAATAAAAATAGTACGATTGGTAATTTGAACATTTCATTTTTAAAATAAAAGTTGCAGTAAAATTATTACAATTTTCCATAAATAGTTATATGCTCTTTTAAAATCGGTCAGACTAATTTTGAATCAACCTGCATGTACCAGGGTGATCAACTTTTACTTTCACTTGTCTACATATACCTGCAAAAGTAGCTAAAAATTCGCTTAACTCAGAAGGAATTTGCTAAAAGGAATAGCTAAACATTTTCTTTTTAAACGTATTATCCATATCCTATAATACGTTTTGTTATTCGTTATTTTTTAAATTGAATCTTCATAAAATTCTAAGTAACGTCCCAATTTTCCTGCAGAGGGTCAAAAAATTTTCGCGGATCACCGTTTGCCAACCGCTGTTTTAGATCACTGTTTTCCCATCCTCTTATCTTGAAGAATGCATTTAGTTGTGTAACACAGTTATAAACAAATACCTTATATAATTGGCTTTATATAATAAAAGGACGTCTTCATCTGACTCTCCCAAACTTTGAACAAAAATTAATATGGGCTAATATCAAAACATCACCCTCTCCCCCCACACACAAGAATCTCATCAGTATAGGGCCTACCTATTTAGGGGATCTTATTTAATAACTTAAGGCAGGAGTGGGCAAATAGCAGCCCGCAAAGTAGGGTTTCTTTTCTTTTTCTTTTTTTGCTGCCCGCGAAGACAGTCAATAAACCGAATATAGAGAAAATGTTCTCTGTATTTTTGGATCGATATATATTTGTGAGCAGTTTTTATTGCATGAAGACCAACAAGAATAAATATATCGTATTTATTCGATTCTATGCCACTCGCCAAATTCTCAACAAATTTTTTATGAAAAATTGTATAAAATGGTTAATAGATATCTCCAGAGTTTTAGGAAATTTAAAGAGAGTAAATTTAAAAGAACTAATAAGATGTGAATAATTAGTTATTTTACCAGTATTATAAACTTTTAAATACATACATGAACCCAGTGGCGTACCAGATAATACTAGGGCCCCCACATACAAAGTCAAGTTTTGGGCCTGGCGTCAGTCAGGCCTTGGACCCCCTAGAGTGCTGCCCCCTCCACGATGCGGGGGTGTACGTTACACCACTGCACGAACCTGTTATTGCTCCAAATGTTCCATCCAACTAATTTTGTTTCCTTCGATTTTAAGCCGCATGCGGTTTTCAGTAGCATTAGCAATAGAAAAAGAGTGCGGCTTAGATTCGAGTAAATACGGTAAATACAAGTTAGCTATCATTAACTTGTATGATGTGATGAGAAGTTTAAGCAATCTCCCTCCTGATATAAAAAAATTATAGAAAAGCGTGATAGTGAACATTTGTCTCATGAAACTAATTCTAAAATTAAATAGGCTTGCAACTATAGACGAGATGAAATAAGCACAATAAACTGAATAAAGTTACAACTACTTTATTTAACTTACACTTATTGATTTTATGATACAGTTAATACCTTTTCTGAGATGCAAAGTTAACTACTGAATGCAATCCTTTTTACAAGGTACCGCTCTCCGGTGTCTTCCGGTTCCACAATGTGGCTCTCCAACTAAGACAATTGCCCATCTCCGACTTCAGGAATAAATTTGTGTGCATTGTTTGAAACAATTAATTAAACTTGATTTTTTTTTTTTTAGTATTTCTGTAGGCAAAATTATGTTTCAGTATCATCAATCCAAATATACATTTTACATTGGAATTGTTTAATTATTAGTTTTTAATAAACTAAAAATAAATATTTTATTGGACTTGTTTAATCACACACACACACACACACACATATATATATATATATATATATATATATATATATATATATATATATATATATATTTAAATATATATAAAATTCAATCACAATACAAAAATCAATCAAAAAATTGAAACCTATAACATAAAATCCCATTTCAAAATATCAATGGCGAATATAGAAGACAAAATTCCAACGTTTTTCAAACAAAATTAAAAAATTATAAAATAAAAATTTATAAAATATCCAAGTGCAACCTCGGACTTAGGATCGATAAGTGGGGTTAAACTAGTTTGATGGCGCCAACCTTCCCCCTATTGCAACATGGTAATTCAATCGAAAAATATCCAATTCTCAAAACTTTTAAAATTAAAAAGTCAAAATTTAAAAATTAAAGAGTTAAAATTTAAAAATTAAAGAGTTAAAAAAAATTTAAGAATTAAAGAGTTAAAATTTAAAATTAAACCATTAAACTTGAAAAATTTAACTATTCGCCATCGCATTCTGAAAGATATTATATTAAAATTCTAAAACAACTAATTGCATAATATAAGTGAACCTTCGAACACCAAAGATGACGTACTCATCTTTAAAATAGTTGTATAGGTAGAAAAAATGTCCAAAATCCGAAAGTTCAAATTAAAAACCAAGTATGTTCACAAATGAATAGCGTATATCATTAAAAACTCAGCAAATATATATACACTGGTGTGCAAAACTTAAGCAACAGGTGGGTTTATTGCCATATCTTCACGAAAATTCATCTGAGAGACATGAAATTCTTAAATGAGGGAGAGTATTATGAACGTAAAGGATAACGAAAGCATCGGCGCTGAAAAAGGAATACAACACATACGGTATGGAATCAAACAAAAACAAGCTTTATTGAACGCTTAGTATCGTGACTCATGACTGTCTATCCAACAGGAAGAACAACAAGCAGATGTTCCTTAATATGGCACATGCCCTCCTCTTACTACAATGGTTGCTTCGCACCGTCTCCGCATACTCAGAACAGCTGGTGCAACATTTCTTGAGGTAGGAGTGCCCTTTCCTCAATCAACATCTGTTTGAGTTGTTGGTTGTTCGGATGATGTAAGCGTGTGGCAATACGTCTCCCCAAAGCATCTCACCCATGTTCGATAGGATTTAAATCTGGGGAGCACCCTGGCCAATCCATTCGAGTGATATCTTCACTTTCCAGCAGCTCCTCAACAGCAAGAGTGCGATGTGGCCGTGCATTGTCATCCATAAAAATTAAGTCTGGGCCAATGGCACCTCGGAAAGACCACATGGGGAAAAGTACCTCCTCACAATAGCGATCCCCGGTTTACAGACCCTCTGTCGAAAATGTGAAGTGTTCGCCCGTTCAGCATAATGCCTCCCCAACAAGAACTCCGGACCACCGTAACGGTGTTTTTTCCTTGATGTTACTGGGATAAAACCGGGTCCCGATCTCTCTCCAAATCAAAACGCGTTGAGAATCGCTTCTGTTACTAAACCGACTCTCATCCGTAAAGAGGATACGACTCCATTGATCAGTTGTCCAGTTTTTGTGCTCTCTCTGGGCCACTGTAAACGGTGGCTTCGGTGGCTAACTTTCAACGGGGGGCAGCATTCAGGACGGCGGACGTTCAGGCCCCCTTTGTGAAGGCGTCTGGCCACAGTAAACCGCGACACTTGTCGACCCGTTGCTGTACAGGGTTTCTGAGCAACGGCGCTTGCTGACTGCTGTCGACCTCTTTTCGTCTGTAGGATGATATATCGGTCATCCCCTGCAGTTGTCGTCCTCGGGCGGCCACCACCAACATTTCTAACAGCTGTACCTGTGTTTTGGAACGCTTTCCAAGCGCGCGAAACCTTTCTTTTGTTGATTCGAACTCTGCAGCTTCCTGGTGACGGTACGCCCCTCCTCCAACTTTCCGATCATTCTTCCACGTGTGAAGTCTTCCAGATGATTTCTTCTAGCCATATTTCACGAACTGACTCACTGGCACTTGCGCAATATGTTGGTTTCGCCTTCGTCCTTCAGTTTATTCTACTGTTGAGCGCGCGCCGACATCACGCGTTTTGCGTACGCTCCCCATCGCTTCTGACGTTTTGTTCCTGAAATTTGCATACGCATGACGTTTCTATTGACTTACGTGTTCACTGTACTGATCTCCAGACCTCCTTTTCTGCAATTTCATGGCTATCTGCTAAATTTTTACATTGTTGCTTAAGTTTTGCACACCAGTGTATATTATATGTTAATATAATATATATATATATATATAAACATTTTCTAAATATTGCTTAAATCAGAAATACCCAATTAATTTATTAATAGTTATATAAATAAAGCTATTCAAAATAGTTAGGATTAAAATTCTGAGATTGTGATAATAGTTTATTACTATAAACTTAAATATTTTATTGTTATAGTTATCTCCATAATCTAATATTAGATTGAAATTACTACTATTAAATTTTTTTCATATTTACTCTGGTGTTATTATAGTTTATGCTATAATATGCAACTCTTATTATTTTTATTTCCATTCTTTTTATTCTTTTGTTAAGTGCTACATTTCAGCCATTCTTTTGATTTAAATCTGTATTGGGGGATAGAATCTGGCAA
>BMAV01018419.1:0-74845 GCA_019973955.1 Trichonephila inaurata madagascariensis
GCAGTATTCGTATATTTTATAAGAATGTTATTATGGGAAAAATAATCTTAGTTACTAATAACATGCAGTTATTTATTTTAGAAATATTGTGGCAAAATTAAATATTAAACAATTCAGGGATGCTGTTTAAAGATTATAATAATTTTGAATATACTAGTAGTTTCCCTTTTGCATGCGTTTGTAAAAACCCTCAATGTAAACTGATTTGGTATAGATTTTTCTAGTAAAAAATGATTGATTTGAAAACAAATATTTTCAAAGGTTATATCCTAATTTCTATTAACCAATCTTCTTTAAAATGGATGGCGCTATCAGTCAATTAAGTAAGCATTTTTCGAAGTTAGAATTTCTTTTATTTTTTTATTCATTATTTCTAACTACAAATAAATGAATATTTAAGCATAAATGAAAATAATTTTTTTTGTATTTATTTCATATTTTAGAAGTACAATTTACCGTGGGGTTTCTTGAGGTTTTTTTTTAAAAAAATATTATGCTTAAAAATTTTTCCCCGGTCACCCTTCTTTATGATCTTTAACAGTAAGTCGATGCATTTGAAATAATTATATTTTCAAATAAATTTAAGCTTTATAAAATTATCTATATACTATTACAAATAACTTTTATAATATAGAATTATGATGATTTATAAGTTAAGAAAATATTTTTTAGTTTTCACAAAAACATCAGCGTGTATTCTCTCTTCTTGCTTCAACCAGGACTATAAAAAAAAAAAAAAGAGAAGAATGTTGTTTTTTTAAAACTACTTTTGGCACAATATTATTAGCATTGATCATACGAGTTTGCTATTTTATTTCGTTGCATCTTGCTATTTTTATATGCATTATACCTTTAATTTAGAAGTATAGAGATTAAGTATACAGCTAAGGGGAGGAGAATTATATATATATCAAGTTTAAACATATATTCACGAAAAGGTGAAAGTAGTAACGAAATCTAAAGCGAAACAGAGCCAATTGAGATCAGATATGCTCTTAATTGCTCTCATATGCTTTGTAATATGCTCTTAATCTATTATAGCTATCTGTATATTACAGATTTCTGATTTCTTTTTAATTACTGCATAGTGTTTAATACAAACATTACTATTCAGTAAAAATATTTGCAATTTTCTGTAAATTTTGGAGCCTCTTTTCAGTAACTTTCTGTTTTGTGATATCTAGAATTATGTCGGGCCTTTTTTTATGGTTGAATCTTCGGCACATTTTCTTGAATTGAGTTTCTTATACTCCATTTTTTGTGTGGATAATTCAAATAGATGTGCTATCCGATTCCAAAATATGTTTGCTATATCTATGAAGTTAACTGCATCAAGTGAGCAGCACTTCATTTTAAACCGTATATTGAAAGTAATAGTTTTGCATATTATTTAGAACTGAAATAAAATATATTTTCTATATTACTTCATCTATTATAAAATTAAAAAAAAAAATGTTTATTTACCATAAAATTCCTGCTGAGTGGCGTAGTTGGTTAGTCGCTGGCCTTATGAAATTAAGTTTTCTGATTCGAACCCGGCCCATATCCCTGAATTTTCACGATGCAAAACAGAAAAAAAAATTCTGCAGCGTTCTTGTCGTAGAGTTATGCGGCATGTGAAAAATCCTTAGAGTGCTTATTTTTTTTTGAATGCCCCTAAGGAAAAATTTAAAATTCCCCTAGTAAAATTCCATCCTAAGAACCCCAAGGTGGGGAATTTTGGGGGGAAAATGGGCCCAAAATTACTTTTTAAGCAATTTGTGCTCCCCTTTAAAGGTCCCACACAAAAAAGTGATACTATTTCCCCGGAAAATGGGCAAAAATGGTAATTCACATTTTCCATATGAATATATATATATATTCAAATTAAAAGTGATGTAGATAAATAATAAGAATGGAATAAGTATTAGATTAGTTAATTTATTTTCCTATTATTTCCATGTATAAGAAAAATTATTATAATTGCAAATAGTGAAACTAATTCATTCTTGCTAACATGAGAGTATTTATGCAAAATAAATTTTATTCTTTTAAATGTATACATTAAGTTTAAAAAAATGTTTTAGATCTGAATAAAAACTTAATGAAGCAAATTAACAATTGTATTATTTTAGACGATTTTAGGGTATTCCATGATTTAAAGAAATATTCATTCAAAATTACTAAAATTAGGAAATATTCTTATTACTATTAAAGTTATTTACAATAACATTTTTAACACATTTATTCAGAAACATTAAATATATGACTGTAAGCAAAAACAAATCCTTACTTAAAAGTCTTAATTTAAAATTAATCTTTTTTTTTTCAGATGTATTTATATCTGCATGTATATATTTCATGAATGGATGTTTAATTATTATTGATGTTATTTATTAGTTAATATTAATAAGCACCCAAATATATACGTGTGTCTCTTCTTATTAATATTATTTACTTACTAATTTTGCTTTCACAACAGCAAAACATTTTGGATAAGCTATTTATTCAATTTTTTTTTTCCAAAATTGTGACGGGCTCACCCCGTCTTTTTTGTGTAACATAACCTCTGGGGTTTTTTGACGGCCAAGATTAATGGCAAATCTTTTTCCCAAACCCCAAAACCAAAAAATGAAAAAGCAATTGTAAAATGCAAAAAAAGATAGCTTTTAAAAAAAACTTTAAGTTTGAGTAAGCAGGATGGCAATTTAGGAGGGAAAAAATGTTTAGAGGAGATAGAAGTGTGAAGACGGCCATCAAAAAAAATTACCAATATTTCTAGCCCAAATTTCTACAAAGGTTTAAAACACTATTGCACGCGTGCCTAAAAAATCTCTTTAACAGTGATTGAACCTTATCTCGAATCAAGGTAGGACTAATTATTTGATATTATGACTTGTAATATTATCAGAATTGAAAGTAAGTGGATAATATAATTATTTAGATAAGTGATCCAAGTTACGCGATCAGGTTTAACTACAGCTGCGTGTTTGGTTTATTCTCACTTAATATAAGTTTATCTAATTTATTAGAAATTTAAGTTATATTCTTAATAAAGTCATATTAAGAATTTTAAAATGTCGATTCATTTCGAGAATCCCACACCTCTAATTCACGCTGACAATCAAAGATATGTTCGCCATAGAACGACCCTATCACAAACTGTTTCACTAAGCAAAAAATTCTCATCATTCTATTATTAAATTTCCCCATTCAATGCAGTCTTTAACTAATTCAAAATCAAAAATTACGTAAGCTTAAGTATTTTAAAAATTCTCACCTTATTAATAAAATGATGAAACTATAAACAGTGTATAAGTCTTTTATTAATTTCTTAATACTTTATTCAAAGAAGAAACACTCAAACAATGTACTAAAAAAATAATTTCATCGAGCATATTGTTCTTTTTTAAATATGTAAAAGAAAAAAAAAAAAAAGTTTATCTTCATTAATTTTAAAACTCTTAATATTTAAACATTACATACCCTCACATCCTTTAGGGAAATTTTAACGGTTGAGAAATATTTGTTTAATCTTCATACAAATCAAACTATTTTAATTAAGTCTTTACGAAAGTCTGTATGAAAGATAAATATTAATTCTATATTGAAATAGCAGCTGGTATTTTACACTCAAAGTGCTCTGATTTCATGGATACGGGATGGTGTTTACTTTATTTGGAGAGTGTTCTCATTATGCTGCAGGCTAAAATATTACTCAAGTATTTATCTTTCTTTCAAATGGCATTTGTTCACTCAGCCAACAAAGAGCAGGGCAAATGAATTGTTTTCGTGTGTTTTAGTTCTTTTATTAAATAAATTTCTAAAAATGAAAAGATGTGAAAATTTGATTTGTATGTGTTTAATTTTGATTTAAAAAATATGGTATGTTTTCAGTTTATTAATTTGGAAAAAAAGTTTCTTAATATGGAATAAAATCATAATTCGGATTTGTGTATCATTTTGGAAAAGAAAGACAAACGCTGAAAAATTAATTTTGTCTGTTGATAAGATTAATCTCAAACATTTGCAATAGACATAAGAATAATGAAATTAATTGCTAAAATATGGAAAAAAGTTTACATTTTAATTAAAATTTCCTTTTAATTTAAAAGTGCAATATAATAACACGTACTAAAATATTTCATTTAAAATTATTGATTTATTTCAAACAATTTTAAACTTTATGTCTAGTGTAAATTCTTTTTTTTTACTTTATGTTATATCACAATCTGCTATTAATGTTTATTTCCAATAATTATGTATATATCTTCTTCCTTTCTTTCTTGAGGAGATTTAAATATAAAAATAGTGCAATACAGTATATGTTAGAAATAATAAAGTTTTTCTTTTTATTAGAATAATATTCAACTAGATTTTGCTTTATCTTTTAGTACAGTATATTCTGATTAATTCGCCATTTATAACAAGTCATTAAATGATTCTAAAAAATTCTTAGGGCTGTCTTCAGCTAATGTTAAAGAATAGGACCCAAATGTAGAATATTTTTTCAATATAAAATACTCAAACATTAATATTTTATTTTTGCTTCACTATCCTGTAGAAAATCAGTTATTTTATCAAACTACTTATTTTTATCCGAGTTCACATTTTTTTCTTTTATAAAATCTGTTTCTTAATTTTTCACCTATACCGTAATTCTGGATGAGCTATCACTTTTTCATGTTAAAAGAAAAAAAAAACTAGCTACTTATGAAATATTTAAAGTTTTTAAAACACTATTATTATAAACAAATGCATGGATTACAATGTCACCAATTTTTTATTAAAATTGAGGCATTTTTTCTGTTTCAAAATGTGTTCCGCGTCAAGTTCACACTCTCGTATGTATGGCAAAAACAGCCTTAAATTTATAAATAAAGATTTATTTGCGGTAAGATTAAAATTTCTTGGAAAATATAAATTGATTCAATTAATATTAAATTGAAAAGAAATACTTTTATAATATTTACTTAACAATTTTTGAAGAAATTATTGTAATCAGAAGCAATATAGAGAATCAAATTCGTTTTACATCAGATATTGAAATAAAGAGAATTTATCCAAAACAAATACTCCGGAATTTCTTCTAATGCAATAATTCTATCTTTTATATTTTTTTCTATTAATAAATGAACGGAAGGCAAAAAATTAAAAATTATGTTCAGTAATTGCAAAATCTTGTGAAATCTGGATAGTAGAGCTATTGATAAAATGAGCTTATAATGAAATTTTTCTTCGCATATTTTCTTTTATAGTTTCATTAAAATATAATTAGGCTTATAAAAATGAAATAAAACTAAAAAGTAATTGTTTTTAGACACTGGAATGCTACGCAGAATATTTTAGATGGTGATCTTTCCATGTTTCCATTTGTGCGCCTAATTCAATTAAAATTGCAAGAGAAAGGAAACAGATTTTTTGTCTCAAACCAATCTTTGAAACTAATATAAATGATTACTTTTTTCTCCCAGAACTACCCTAGAAATGTAATTATCTTCTGTTGTAGAAAAAGTACGTTTCCCAAACCAACTTTCTTTTAAACCTTAATTTGCCTCTGGTTACTTAACATTTTCTTTGAGATTAGTAATTATTCAGAACTTCAATAATATAATTTTTTTCAACGCCCACAAAATGCGATGATTAGTTTGAAAGGAAATAAGTGTAATTAAGAGAATCTTAAGCAAATTTAAGCTTGATCGGAAAGATAATATTGAATTAATTATTGTAGATAAGTATAATGTCAATGAGAGAGAGAAACATTTCATTAAATTTAGGCTTAGAACGAAGTCTTAGCTGTGGATATTGCATTAATATTAATTAGTTTTTAATTAGTCAACCCTTTTCTATATAATAAAAAAAATGTATATAGCATATGCAGAAAGTAAAAGAAGAAAGATTAATTCTAAACAATTGAATAACTAACAATTTAAATACATTCTTAGAGTATTTTATATAACACGAAGCTGAAATCAGTGAGCGATATCTTAAAATAAAAAATATTTTAAAAATAATTCATCTGGTTTTTAAAAATAAACATGACACTCATCCAAAAGAAAATTTGAGATATTTCATGTGAACAAAAATACAGTTTACAAAAAGAATTCAGAAATGATGCAAGTACTTATGAACTTTCTTTAACCTAAATTACGGTAAAAAATAATTTTAAAAATGCCGACTTATTATTTTTTTTTTATTAGCGGGAAAAATACTTATTAACATTTTAAATAAAAGACTTATATAAAGAACATAACACAGAGTTTCTCAAACTGTGGGGCGCGCCACCCTTGGGGGCGTGGCAATTCTACAAGGGTGGCGCTAGCATATTAAAAAATCAAAAACGAAAGATTATTTTTAAAAATTATTAATTTATTGAAAGTAAACAAACAAAATACATTCTGACATAATAAAAAATAAAGTAGACATTTACACTGATATATTACACTTATAAATGTATCAGTACAACACAATGTATTTTATGATTAATTTAACAATACTAAGTACGGAACAAGTTTAATAATTACCAATGACTCTATGGGAATTGTCCTATATAAAAAAATTATATGCAAAAATTAAACATTTAACTTTTATAATTTATACGGTTTATACTTAATCTCTTAACTGCCTATTAAAAGCTACGCGATTCGTTTCCCAATGACAACCGTTTTGTAGGCACGCGTTTATGATGTATGGGGGGAGGGGAGGAATAAAGAAGCAAATAATCTGAAATAAGTAAATCCTTCGCAAACATTGTCAAGGTCCTTTTATTGCATTCCAAAGCCTTCGAAATATTTTATGCATAGCCGTGCACAGAAAAGATCGTACTGCAGAAAAATATATACGTCAGGGAAAATTAACGCTTTGACTAAGCGAGACGTTTATATACGCCGGTGGTCCTTAAGAAGTTAAGGTCGTATCGTAGTTGAAGCATGAAAGTACAGTATTATTGAATTCAATAGATTTTTATTGTATGAGGGGGGTGCGATGAAAATTTCGAATAAATATTGGGTTACGAATATTGAAACTTTGAGAAGCACTGACATAACATGATTATAAAATATTTAACATTTTATTGATTTAAAATTATCTGTTATCAATTATTTAGTACCAATTTTTCAGGTAGAGTTATGCATATATTTTTGAAAATAGATGGCGTTTTCAACCATATTTTATTCTTTTATTTTAAGATTATTGTACTCGCTTAATCAATTAAAAAATTGAATATCGCAAAATTGAGAATGCATGTCAATCCGTATATAAGCTAAAGTTGGCTTTATATTCAAAAATGTAACCCAAATTCAAAATTTATACATGAGTCATCTAAAAAAAAAATATCGTAATTTTTCAATTCATGAAGACGAAAATGTTTCCAAGCGTGTTAGAGTAAAACCTTTCATTAAATTGTGGTAAAGTAAGACGCCAGCAAGACTAGTTTTACACTGGAAATCACAAATGAAGCTAGGATACTTATTCCATTTATTTATTGTAAACTATCTGTGCTAGCCTTAATTTTGTGTCACTTTTATTGGAAAATGAGTGGGAAGAGAAATTCATAAACGGTAAATGATCGTCGATCTAAGTTTCATGTCCTGGTAGAAAATAGGTTTAGACATTTCAGCGAGTGAATGTAAATTTTAAGAAATCTATGGAAACTTGTATTTTTGACTCTAATTTTCAATGATTTGTGTGGCCTTTTTTCCTTTTAGAATAAAAGTTCCCATAAAATTAACAGATAAATATTGCTTGGCACATGACTAACGAAAAGTGCTCTGAAAAAAAGGCTTTCTTAACAACGTTTTTTTACGCAATTTGTGTGGACCTGTATATAAATCAATTCTCTTTAATGTAAATTTAAAAAAAATTTCAAAAATCCTAAGTTTAAACTTGGAAATGTACAGTGTTCATTAATTATTCCATCGGATCTCGTACTTTAAAAATATTTTAGTAAACACGCTCAGTCCTATTTGTGATGAAACATATTGCTGAAAATTATATTGTTCGTTTAATTTAGAAAATTTGGGGTTAGATCAAACTGTGTGAAACTGGATTATACAAAATTTTCATGATGTTTTTTTATTAAAGGCTAATTACTCTATATTTGTGAATTGCTAATTTAATCTGAATCTTTTGAAATCAAATTAATTTTTTATTGAAAGAAATTTTTCATCTCGAAAACATAATAAAGATTTATTAAGTACTTTGATACTGTACTTTGAACGTAAAACAAAATTCAGGATGCAATAGTAAGAGTTTGATTCCTTATTATACAAGTATTTTTAAAAGCAAAGAGATTCCCATAATTTTAAAGCAAATAATTCTTAAGAGAAGAATTTACTTTTTACTTTTTCAATAGCTACAGTTTTCATGGTTACGTTAACTTTTACTCGGTTGATTTAATAAACTTTTAATATAATTATTAAAGTGTTTCAATGCATATATTTGTCAAATTTTGTCAATTGTAGTTTTTTATTGAATTTTTATATTTTTATTAACATTTTTTTAATTATTATTTATTTAAATACATTTTTCTTTTACTCATGGTTTCATTATTTCCTGCTTTAAATATTTATTTACTTGTCTTCCGTTTACAGCAATAATATATTAAGAAATTATTTTTCAAACTACTTTTAATTTACATTAACTTAAAAGAATTAATTTTTTTATTTCTCATTATATATTACATTATTTTTAAACAACACTTTCCTGATGATTTACAAATATTCTTATAATTTCTGTATCGTCTTAACGCAGTTGCATTTTCATATAGGTCAGGCACAAAGGTTTATTAAAAACAAATGTCTGTTTTTGAAATGCGACAATCGGACTATAAGTAATAAATAATTATCTTTGAAGAAGCAAAACAGCAATTAATTTTTCATTTTAAAATCTTACTGATCAGATATTATAAAACTGTCATTTTCTGAAGAGTTTTAATCTTTGCTAAGTAGATACTGCAAGAGAGTAAATTTTCTTAAACTGCGGAACTGGAAGTGATAACCCAGCATGGAGCTTATCAAAAAAAAATCAAAATAAAGGATTATTTAAAAAATATTAATTTAACGGACACAAAACAAAACATGCATTATGACATAATGAAAAAAAATATATATACACAAGTCTCCGCATATATACAATATACAAAACATATAAATGTATAAGAACTGCACAATGTATTTGATAATTAATTTATCACAATACTAACAACATAATACTTATAATATTAACTACTATACTAGGATAGTACTTTTATAATATTATTTAAATTAACTTTCTTAAAACACCTATTAACTAAAAGTAACATATGTAAAATTTAATATTTATTTTATAATTAGTATCATTTATAATTAAGGTCGTATTGTAGCTTTACATCAAAGTATGTTATTATTGCATTCAATACATTGTAACTGTAAGGGAAGGGACACAATAAAGATTATGATTAAAACTAGGTTGTAGTCTGAGACGCACTGAGACAGTGTACGATTCAACTTAAAGACAGTAATAGATTAATGTTACTTTTTCTTTATTCCTTGACACATACATCCCTTAAAAAAATTTTTAAACATTGTCTAAAGTTGTAAATATGTTACCAAAAGTTCTTATGCTTTACGCATACATTTTGAAAGAAAAACATTCCTATTTGTTTTATATAATTAGCGCAGTTGTTAGTTTTATAGATTTGAAAAACTACTATCAGAAGACCTTTAGTGGCAACTCTAATTATACTTAAGTCCTTTAAAGCAAAATTCGAAAAAAGTGCGGCTCTTGTATTTCATGATAAATAAAGCAAAAGAAATTTTTAAAAAAATTCGCACTCAGTACTTTTTTTTGGCAAGAACATTTTTTCGTTCCAATCGCAAACTATTGAATAAAGAACAACTTGGGAAATCGCTAAAATAACATAAGAAATTGATGTGTCGCTTCTGTAATTTCAGAGGGAGTACAAATTAGAGAAAAACAGCCAAAAATAAAAACTTTTCTGCGTGCGAGGAAATACAAAATGAGTTTAAAAGAATTCGTTCCCAAGTCGTAATTTAATTGGAAACCTTAAATTGAAGAACGTTTAGTCATTTTTACAGTCTGCACGCCAGCTGTACTCCTTGGAATACAAATACTGTATCGATTCTTGGATGGGGAAAAAAGCGTTGGGTTTTTTTTTTTGTACCTAATCTATTTAAGAGAGGTGTGATATGTGTAAATCACGTTAGAAGATAAAACATTGCGTGGACGGCGAAGAAGCCACACAATACCTACTTCGTTTGATCTCACGTTTCACAATTTTTCTTTATTTTTTTTTTGTTAAAAGAGCATTTTGCAGTTATCTTTCGAAAAAGATCGTGACATGGCATAAATATTTTAAACGAAAAAGCTAAGGCTCGGTGAAAAACATCGTTTGTTAGAAATAATAAAAACCATGGAGTTTTGGATATAAATGACTTCGATTACCAGTGTGACTTTCACTCATTGCAAAGATAACTTTTTCATAAGATTTTCTTTGAAAGTATTGACTGAGTTTATACTATTTATTGAAAGATTGTACAGTTTTATTCCAAGCGTTATTTGTTGACTTCGTTGTTTTAATGTCAGCTATTATTATGTACCAGTGCAATCAATTTCCAAATAGGTTTACTCATAATTTGCTTTGTTGCATGGAAGCAAGAAATTACTGCTTATTTGTCGTGATGAAATCGATTTGTCAGTATAATCTCACTGAAAGCAGATTTCCAATGATATATTAAATAAACTAAAAATTTCTCATGTAAACCATTCATGCTTTAGAATAATATTTTTCTCAGAACAATTTTGTAATTTATTTCATAAGAACTTCAAACAGCTAGATTAATCAACGTTTAACTTCACATACTTAAAGCCTTGCAAAAACTTTTTGCAGTAACCTAAGTTTCATGATACATCAATATACGTGTGTGTTCACGTTCTAAATTTTTACTTTATAGTAAGTCCGATAACCCAGTAGTCTTTAATTGAGACGTATGGTCGTCCATAATTAGAAACTCTGGACTACCTCACTCATAAAATTACTTAGATGATCCAGAATAATTACTCTGCAATACAATTGTGATGTAACGATATCTCGTTGAAAGATTCAAAGCGGTATTCTGCAACTGTGTATAATGCCTGCCAGAACCGACAAGAATTGACGATATTGATGACTTTTCTAAGCATTATGTGCTGCATAACGTTTTACCCTCCACACTAATAATACAAAGGTGGGGCAATCAGAAGATCAAAAACTGACATGACTTCCGAAGATGACTCTTCTAACTGGTCCAGATAAACTGTCGTCATTTAGTGTGTCAGTTCTCAGCCCAATACGATGCAGGTTCCAGTGAAAGTGTTTCTGGACTTACACAACTCTGCGGATGCTATTGTATATGGGACCGCATAGAAGACGTCCTACTCGTAGGCCTGTGTTGACTAAGCACCATTGCCAATTATCCCTAGATGGGTCTCAGAAACTTTGAGACTTGACCATAAATAAGTGGAAGAGAGTTTCTTGGTTGGATAAATCATGATTTCTCATTCATCACGTCAATGGTTGTGGCAGGATGCACCATCTTCAATACTGAAACATTTGCTCCCTTCATGTACCCAGACTGGTGAAGGCAGCATTTTGCTTTGTGGAACATTTTCATGGATGACTCTGGTAGAAGGTACAGAGAAGTTTGTGGATTATCTGAGCATAATTTCCTGTCAGTTGCATCCTTATATGGCGTATGTTTTCTCAACTGGAAGCGGAATCTTCCAGCAAGACAGCGTCTCGTGTCAAAAAGCTAGAATTGTGTTAGAAGGGTTCGGATATCAGAAAGATGAACTCCAATTAATATCCTGGCCACCTAACTCGGCACATTTGGTTTTCATTGAAAAGCAGCTCAAATAACAAACATTTTCGTATCGGAATATCTCGACCTTGTGTGACTACTGCTCAGACAATTGGTACAACTTCTCTCCAGTCAAGAACTACTAGTATCCATGCCAAGGTGAGCTCCAGCTGTTTTGCCGGCAAAAAGTGGTATAACGTGTTATTGAGTAGATGTTCATAATGTTTCGGCTTTTCGGGTATTACATACCTACTGTAGAAAATTCTTTCGGACAAAGTATTTTTTATGCAGTAATATTGGATATAGTAGAAAGAATAACCGTTTCTTTTCTATTTTACTGTACACTCATTAAATCTGTGGGTCGTATTTTTAAAATAGACATTCTTCTTAGCAGCATATATATTTAAATTATATGTATTGATAAAAAGTAGCATAAAAATGTATTGAGCAAAAAATGTAAAAACGAATTAAAGCGAAAATTCAGAACACGGTGACTACATCAATACATTAGGATGCAATTTGAATTACGTTTATTTTATAAGAATCAAAATACATATAAACTTAATTAAATTTATAATTTTTTATTCAGCATTGAGGTTAACATTTGTTTTATACATGCTGAATGATATAGGATTTATACCACCAAATAAATCACAGAATGTGGCAGATATGTAATGTATCTATTAATAAATTTCAAATAATTAAGTCTTGTATAAGATGAATTAAATGAAATTTAATTAATGCTTACACGAATTATTGAATCTAAAAGAAATATATTATATTTAAGAACAGGAAAAATTCAATGGATGTATAAAAATATTTAATAAAACCATCCCAAGGGGATTTTAAAAATTTAAATAAAAATTTTTGGCGGGGGTTTTTCCATTTGACAAAAAAGCTCCACCAGTAAGACCTGAGTGTAATTTTCATTTGTAAAACATCATATCAAAAGGTTAGACCCCTTGGAAACACCATAACCTTGAAGTATTAGCAACTTTGAATCAACATTGCTTAATTTTTTTTTTTTAAAAATTGTTTTTTGGAGCCGAAAAAATTAATTTGGGGACCGTTTCAGCACTTAATCAGGGCCCGAAAATAAAAAAAAATTGGGCAAATTTGTGATCAAAAGAAATGAAGTTTTTTGCCACGTCGTATCCAGCTCCCAAAGGGGAGGGGGAAAAATAGTGGCTATCAATGAACAATACTTTCACTAAGACATAATGTACCTTTCTTTCACAGTAAATACCAAATTTTTTGATTTAAAAGGGCGAAAGCGTTTTTGTACTCTTCAAAAAAAAGGGAAAAATTTGATTCTTCAAAAAAACCAAAGTTTTTTTTTACTTGTTACAATAATTATCAAAATCTGATTCTTTTTTAATGAAGGCTCTGAAAGATATTTTTTTCCGAAAAAGTTTTAAAAATTTTATGCAGCAAATGTATCTTAAAAATTTTTTTCTTTTTTTATAACAAAAAGGAATTAAAACTTAAATTTTTTAAACCAAAAATTTAAAAACCATTTTTCCCTTAATATTAAAAAGCCCCTTCGTTTTAGAATGGAAAAGGAATCTACCTAGACTAATTTCCCTCCATGACAACGACAACAATAAAGGTCGATCAGGGAAATAATAATCTTGTGAAATCACTTTTAAAAGCTCACTCTTTACAAATAAATCTCTCTGTTGTGAAGGCAGACGTGTAATAAGGTAATGTTCATTCTTGCAGAATACAGTTCCTCTAATGGCCAATTTAAAATCCTGAATTTTTCATTTAGAGTATTGACTTTCGTCTGTCCAAGGCACATTCATGGCATTGAAGGGTGAATTAATTATCTAGATGGCTACAATTGATTTTTATAAAAATTGTTCTCCCCTAATAAGAAAAGGGAAAGTCCTTTTTTTTCCCCAATGACTGAAACTGAATTTTAGTAATTTTATTTCGGTAAAAATTTGTTTTTTTTTTCCCCATAGATTTTTTTTTATTTTTTGGGTATTTTTTATAAAAAAAGTAGATTAATCAGTTAAATTTTTTAAAAATATTTTGTCATTAATTATTATTTTCCCATATTTTAATTTTAAATTTGTTTTTCCATTTTAATACTCAAATGTTATTCTGTGGAACATACAGTTACAAATATCATTTATATCTATAAATTATGACAGTACAATCAAACAAAACTTTTAAGAGAATACAGTACGATTCCGTTCGAGGCAAAAATCAAATAAAATTTCTTAGCCTAAATTAATCTAAATATATTTTTTATTATTTTACAAAATTTGAAATATCAAAGTTAAAAAATTCCAGAGTAATATAACTTTTAGGCTCGTTTATATTCACATCGCAAAGTCAAATAAAAATTTGAAATTGATTTATTTCAGAAAAAAAAAAAAAAAATAACAATAACTTCTCTTCATTTCAAATGCTAAGGCTTTTTTTTCTACTGTGTCAAATGCTTTCATATTTTTAACTATTGCTATTAAATTATATGAAAAAAAATTTGGTACTTTTTTGTATCAAACCAATACATTATTTTTTAAAAATTAAAAAAAAATTTTAATGTATTTTATAAAGAATTTTCTAGTAAGTATTCATAAATAAGTATTTTTGAATATTTCAATTATGCTGCCACAAAAACTTTGCCAACTTTTGTATTACATAATTCGACGTACCTTTAAATCAAATTTCCTGTGTATTCCTCAATTTACATTGTAGGGTGAGTAGCATTTTAAAATCATTTCTCAAATTTTAAAATTATTCTTTAAAAAAATTTAATCAATAGGTTTTCTGATATTTAGAGTAAAAAAATATTTTACGTAATGAACAGATAAAGAGGGAAGGCACAAAAAAGTCATGAAAAACCATTAAATCCAAGATTTTTTTATGAATCACCCATGTCTTCTTTGCCGTAGCAGCAAGAAAAAAAAGGAGATATGTCAAATGTATTAAAAATAGGACGCTTAGTAAACGCATGTCCCAAAAATTTAAAGGGCAAAACATGGTAAAAAGTTTTTAAAAAGCCCAAGAAAAATGATAGATTTGTTTTTTAATTTGAAGAACATGTAGCACAACACTATATTCGGTTCAAGAAAAGATGTTGTTTAGCGTAAGTTTTTGTAGAAATTCTGAGAATTAAGACCATTTAAGCATATGAGAATTTTGAATGCAGTTTTGTAAAAATTGCACTAAACAAACCTGTTTCCATCGAAAGTGATATTTCATAACCATTTAGATGATTTTTTGAGATGGAGAATTGTTGGTAAGCTTGAAGTTGACAGTTTCAAGCGGAGTTAGCTCAATGGGCTGAAAGTGGTCTCCCTGGAAGTGGAACTGTCACCAGAAAGGTCCAACAAGGCTACTACATAGCAATAATATCTGCACAGGATCACTACTTGGCATTAAGCATATGACGAAATAGACTAACAATGCTCGCTCGTGACCTTTCAGCTATGTCTGGAAGAAGAATTTCCAGACAAACGGTCTACAAACGTCTTGCAGATACTGGCCCTTACATCCGGCGTGCAGTTTTGTGGGTCCCTTTGACTGCATCCAACAAGAAAGACCTTTTCTTACCCAAAAGCATCAGTCATTGACACCCTTAAGAATAGAGTAGTGTGTTTTTCAGTGATGAGTGGAGTTCAACAGACAAGGTGATTATTGTCAAATCTTCATCCGAAGAGAAAGTGTAGCTCGCTTTCATCTCTCCTAGACAAAAATCGACAGATTTGGTGGCAAAGGATTCTTTGAGAGTGGTGGCATAATGTTGGGTAATCCTACACCGTTGTATGTTTTCGACGCTGGTTTTGTAAGCTCACAGCGGTATAGCAATAAGGTCCTGAAAGCATGTGTGAGCTTTTGGAACTATGGACACGGACTATACAATTTTATGGACGATAATGCGTGGCCACAGAGAACTTCCACTGTTGATGCATTTTATGAAGGAGCGGATATTCAATGTATGGATTAACCTTTGAGGTCACTGGATCACAACCTAATGAATATGTTTGGGATGGTCTAGAAAAGCCTTTCTCAAAATAGCTCTCCTCTCAGGACCCCTCCCCCCGGTATTTGAAAGTCCTTCTTTAGAAAAATGAGCTTTGCTGCTACAAATACTTATTGACATCTTCATAAATAAATATCGCAGCTCATTGTGAGGCTTGTAAAGAAGTACAAAGTGGTCACATTCATATTGAACATACTTCTCCGAAGGCAAATGCTTTATCTCCGATTCATGATTTCACACTTTTTGATATGACTTGGAACTTAATTTGACAACTAAAATCTTTTCCAGGTTGTTATGTTGCTGTATTAATTCTGACACGTAATATATCCGTGCGTCAAATTTTGTGGCATAACAGTAAATAGTTCATCAGTTTTCCTAGATTTTATGTTTGTGACCTTAATTTTGGTCATGAGTGTATGTAAATGACATTATTCAAAATACCACGTACTTCATGTAGATACATGATTCCGCAATAAAAGAAGCAGGATGCCTTAATGAAATATGGCAATTTCCTTTTATAAAAACCCTACCTGTAACTGGTGAAAATAAGTATGAATTTCAAAATAAAAAAATGTATATTCTGAAGGAACCTTAAAAGAATTGTGGAGTTTTAAGGTTTAAATCTCTGTGCACACACACATAAAGGAAACTACTTAAATGAATTTTGGAGAAAAATATCTCATGTATACTTTATGAAAATGAATTTTGTATTTACATTCTGGGATTTCCCCCTTTTCCTTTCTTATTTTTTAATGTGTTCAAATTAGTTTCGTTTTTACTTTATACAACTTATGTCCAGTTATAAGTGAATATTTCCATAGTAATTTGATTATATATAAATATATCTTTATATAAAAAATTTTCTGTGCTTGTGTATGTGACTAAACTCCTCCTAAACTCCTAGAGCAATTTTGATGAAATTTTTTGTGTCGGTTCAAGGGGATTTGAGAATGGTTTAGATTCACAATTTGGTCCAATATCGTAATTAGGTAAAGATATATTAACTAAAAGCATTAAAAACATTCAGCTCAATATTCACTTGCATTGCTGTAACAACGTTATTGTTATAAAAATGACGTAAGTTGGCGTCGAAAATCGATTTTCAGCCAAACTGGCCAAACCGCGTCTTTATTGTTACAAAAATGTAGATGAATCATGCTTTTTAGCGTTTTTAATTAATATCTTTTTAAATAATCTTTATATATGTATTTCTTCTGTGCGTGTGCATGTGACTGACACCTCCTAAACGGCTGGACCGATTTTGATGACATTTTTTGTGTGAGTTCAAGTGGATTCGAAAATGAATCAGATTCACAATTCAGGCCAATATCGCGATTAGTGAAAAATATATTAATTAAAAACCTTAAAACGCATAACTGTTTCACCCCGTGTGTTGTTTATTCTGCTAATGCGAGGGGCTGCAGTAGCCCAGTGGTCAAGGTATCGGATCATGGCAGGCATGTCATGAGTTCGAGCCCAGTACCACTAAAGACCCGCCGTGGGCAGCGATGCACGTTAAATCTGTCGAGAGCTGAAAACGTCCTCCGTTGGTGTGGTAGTTAGAGGGGGGTTGTGCTTCAGGCGTCGTCCACTTCACTTGACCATGGTTCAAAAATTAAGTGGTCTGTCTCCAAAAGCCCCTCGTGTGTGGTTGCCAGTGACATTAATATTCACCTCACCTGCCTCTGCTAATGCGTGGCAAGAAAAAAAAGAAATAAGAAGGGGGGGGATTTATCGATATTTTCCATTTTTAAAATTGCAATCTAATTGTTCTATAAAAATCAGACAAACAGTAATCACAGTATCGGAAAGATTATTCATTTCGCCACGATACGGCATATATCTTTATCTATATATAATTCTTCTGTGCGTGTGTATATGACAGAACTCCTCCAAAACGGCTGGGCCGATTTGGATGATATTTTTTCTGTGGGTTCAAGAATGATTTAGATCCACACAATTCGATCAGATATTGCAATTAGTTAAAAATACGTCAAAATTAGCAGGGTGTAAAATGATTGTTCATAAAAATCAGGGGAATATTCTTGAGGCCACTATTTTGAGGGGGAAAAACAATGTTGTACTTCATTAAATCAGGCGGGAATTTCTTTACTTCGAAACTGCATTGAATCCCCAAATTTGAGAATTTCTACACAGCAAAAAAGTAAATGAAAATTTAAGATTCATTTAAAAATAATGGGGTTTCCAAATTTAAAAGGAATGTTTAAATTCTGTACGGGAATTATTTCTCAAAAATGTTTTTTAATTAATAGGACTCACAGAAACAAAAAAAAAGTCTCATTTTTTTCCCTTTTTCCTTTTCCTAATCTTTTCCCAATGTTCCTTAATCCAAAAAAAATTTTTCTATTCACTGTGTTTCTAATTTTAGACCGATTTAAATTAAGGGGGAGATTGGAGCTTTTTTGGTTCAATGGAATGGTTTTCCCCCAATTTTTTAAGGTAATTGAAAATCAACGAAATCATTCGATTGAAAAAGGAAGTTACACTTTTAAACATTTTTAAACTTTTCTTCTATTAATGATTGGGTTAAATTATTTTTATTGTTATTGTCTCTTTACCTGAAATTGCACAAATATACTTTCTTTGTGTTTTTGAAATTCATTTGAATAACTCTGATCTTAAACTAATTTTTTCCAAAAAACTTTTTTTTTCTTTTTTTTCTAACGGGTTTGCAGATTGGTATTTTACCTTCAGACCTTTTTCTTCCCTCGAGTTCTGGTATTTTTTTTTTGGGTTTTCCCACCATGTGGGGGGGTTTATACAAATAGTCGCAAGCAATTTTAAAGCCCTTTTCCCCCCAGGAGTTCAAGGGATGAAAAGTTTAACAAAGAATATAATTTTATTATTATTATTCATCATATGGCAAGGAGATTGTCGATTGTTTTTCCGTCGTGAACTGATTGGAGCTGGAGTCGAACCTGAAAACGGGGGGGTTTAAAGGTCAGTACAAAATAATTTGGGCCCCTGCGGGTTTTTTCTTAGAAATATTTTGCCTTGGGGATTTATTAAAATTGTATATTTATTTTTTTTTTCATTAAGCTCTATTATATTTATTTTAAATTTATTTATATTTATTTAAAATTAAACTCAACGCACTAATTTTTCTAATAGTTTATACACACGCACACACATATATATTTATAAATGAATTTAAGATTTATTTTAAAACGTTTTTTTCTCGAATGGAGTTCTTCACCTCTTCGTTTTAAAGATGATTTTTAAGGAACATTTTAAATGAAAGGCGATTTTGAATGAAAAGAAAACAATCCATTTGAACACGTCTTTTAACACAAAAAAGGTTCTAGTACCTAAAAATAGTCTGCTTCAATAAGTACACAACTACCATGATTGGATAATTTCTTATAAGATTTAAAATGTTTTCCGTAAGTTTAGCTTTTTATGTACTTTATTGCCTTAAATTAAGACGATGTTTTTTCACCAAAAACAGGTACACAGTACCACAAAACTTATGAATGAAGTAAAAAGCATCACTTATTTAATATTTTTATTTGCTTTTAAAACTATCTTCTTTATAGCTATTAAAAAATAACGGGCTGTATTTCATAGTATTTCAATTAACTTTAACAACTCAATTTTAATTAAAAATCCGAAATAAAATTATGATTCAGTGTATTGAGTGTATTCCATGTGTATATATGTGTTTTTCTACTGTAAACTACTGAATAATAGATAAAATGTTATAGTAAGTATTAAATGAAGGTTTTTTTAATACAAATAAGAAAAAAAGATGTTAATATTTGTTTTTTTGTAAAGTTTTTAAATTTTTAAAAAGAAATATTTTCTGTAAATTATTAGACAATGTTCATTTATTATTATTTAACCTATTTATTATTTTACAAAGTTCAAAATTCGGGAATTTTAGATTTTAAAAGTCTAAGTTTATCAAAAAGTACATAAATTTTAAAACATGATCCGCTGGATACATGGAAAAAATATATAGTGATTTTTGTTTGCTCTTATATTCTATACTTTTTTTTCAAAAACTCAAAAAGTATTCTTTACTTAACTTTTAAATTTAAAAAAAAGCAGTTCTTATTTTTTGGAAAATCTTTTTTTTTAATTTAAAGTAATCAAAAACTGTTTTTAAAAAATCCAAATTTTTTTCCTTCCGGGAAAAAATAAATTGGTATTGTGTCTTAAAGTACTTTCCACCCATTCCTTTTACAATGTAAGTCTCTTTACATGCATTTTCTCGAAAGCTTTTTTTTTTAATCAAAAAATAACGAAGGATGCAATTTTTTTTTCTTTTTTTAAAGAGTTACTTGAAAAAAAATTTTAAATCCTTTTCAAAGAAAATTGGTAACCAAAGTTTTCGCGAAAGGTCGAAAGATCAAAGGCATTATTTTTTTATTAATAATTTATTATTTAAAGGCATACATATTAAAGAAAAATCTATTTTTGCCACTTTTAGGACTTTTATTTTGTTGCTGTTCTTTTTCGACACCACCATTTTGCTTTTCAAAAATTTTTGTGCCCTTACAAGATAACATAAAATCAATTTTCGAATAGCCTTTTGCCAAAAATATGTAATTTTTTTATTAAAAATAATCTTATAGCTATTTTTTTGTAAAAAAAAAGTGAGAAAAAAAGATGTATTTTAAAAATATGATGAAAATATAATCCCTTTTTTTGCTTTTAAATTAAAGATTTTAAATAATGTCTTATAATGAATACAGCAATGAGCCCATTCTTTCATTTTTTAAATTTAAAAATACATTATACAGTATTCAAGTATTTTTTTTTTTGTTTTCCACAAACTTTTTTTTTGGGTTTTAAAGGTTTTTGAAATTTTAGAAGATTTTCTTATTTAAGATTACATTTATAAATAATATTTTTTTAAGTGAATCTGAAATCTGCATTTATAAATAAGTGCTTGTTATTATTTAACCTTATAATTTTTTCATGCCTTTTCTACCACGTTTTATGTAATGCATATATATGAATATATTTTGCGTATATGTATATATTTATGTATAGTGCTGAAAGTATACATAATTATCAACTTAAGATACATTCATAGGGTATTTACGTATTAATGACTATGCAATTATAGTAATACTATACAGTGTACTTTTAAAAAGCTAATTTTCTTAATACACAGATAATCAGAATATACAGAAATCGAAAAAATAAGTATGTCAATTTTTTTTAATATTATTTTATGTTGCTTTTTCCCGTTAAATTTTATATAGACTTTTTGAAAGAAAACAAAAAATCTTTTTTAAAATTTTTTAAACGTTATAAAATTATGTCTAATATTTTACAAACATGCATTAAAATATAAGTTGGGATACAAAAATATCTGAAATGTAATTTGTATGGTTTATATTATTCATTACTATATTTTTATAATTTATTAACGTTTATTTATATAATTTAGCATCTGTTTATAAATATCATTTTTAACATAATTTCGAAATAAATAAAAAAAATTTTTTTGGATGTTTTTTTTTTTACATGGGGAAAAACTGCAAAAAAAAAATGGTTTGATAGTTTCCCTTTAACCCGCGGTCACTGCGCCTGTTTTTCTTTCCCTTTGTTACTCGGGAGGAGAACCCCAAAAATTTTCCGGGATTTAATTATAAAAAATAAAAAAAATTTAAATCCCTTATGAAAAATATTTATAAAATACAAGATGTTTTTTTGTATTATACAAAAAAAAATTATTTAATTTTTCACACAAATGAGACTTTAAAATTAATTTAAACTAAACATACAAAATTTTCATTTTAAAACACATAATTTTATTTTTTTTTCAAAAACCCAGTATAAAACGTATATGACATTAAAAAATATACTTTATAAAAATAGAAAATGATAGTGAAAGTATAGAAAAATAATATTTTTAATTATTTTAAACTTTCAAGCAGCTTATTAAAATCTCCTTCCCCGGGGGTTCTCAGCCCTCAGATAAACTTTTAAAGGTCATTACTTTTCAATCTTTCCCTTTAAAAGGGGGTTGCACCCACGTCTGAAGGTTCAATGACCAAATATATGCATTTCGAAAATATCTTTTCCCCAATTCTTTTAGAAATCTGGGAGGATTTTCTTGTTGCGGGGGTGTCCCAAAAACCCCCCCGGGCGGTGACCCGGGTTAAAATTTCATTTTCAAAATAAAACATTTTAAAACTTTTATTAAATGATGTTTTTTTTTCAATTTCTTAAAAAAAAATTCAGTAATTTTTGTCATTAAAAATTTATTTTTTAATATTTTTTTGACATTTAAAATTAATTAAAAAACTATGATGCGAATAACTTGTATCTATGGTGATGGATAAAAAAATTTTCTCTTACTTGATTAAAGTTTTATAAATTTTTTTTTCAATCAAAAAAAATTTTTAAAAAAATTTCAATTTACTTTTGTTTTTAGACAAACGAATTTAAAAAATATCGTTATTCCCGTTTTTTTTAATTTTTCCAATCACATGCAAATTAAATTTCGTTTATAAATTAAATTAAAAAAAATAACGGGAAAAAATAATTAAACTTTTCAGAAAAACCCTTTTAAACAACTTGAAATTATAAGCGAAGCCAAAATATGGCCCTTCACCTTATTTTAGTGATTAATATTTATTTTTTCATCTGAAACCTTTTCGCAGTAATTTGGATTTATTCTGATTTGGATTTTTTTCATATCCTTTTTTTTACGTGATGTAAATTTTTATAGATAATTCATAAATTGCTTAGAAATCATTTTACTCAAATTCAATAAAGTTAATATTTTAAGGGATCCTCACGAAAATCCGAGGGTGAAAATCGATTTTTCTTTCTAATGCAATTTTAAATTTGGTTCTATTTGAATTAGAGTATTTTTAATATTTTTTTAAAAAGTTGAACACACCTGTCAAACCCCGAAGCAGGGGATCGCCACGCCCCTCAAATCAAAACAAAATACACATGCTACTTTTCAGCCTTTTCGGAATAGTTTAAATTGATTAAAAGAATTTATTTTGATCAGCAACTTATTCAGGAAAGAATTGAAGTGAATAGTTGTAGATGCTTGTTTACTTTTAACAGCCGCGTAGCTGTTTTTACCTCTTTTAAATACAACGAATTTCTGCTATCGTGTGGAATAGTGTTTTCCATCAAAAACAATAATGATAAAATGTTTAAGAAACGTTTTTACAACTCGTTTAAATAATAAAACGCTTTAAAAACGAAAGTTTAAAAAAAAAGGTACAAAAACCCAAACTTTCGATGAATTAAACGTTGCATAACAGTCAGACGATTTCAACAAAAATAATTCAGCTTTAAAAGCAAAGTTAGGTAAGTTTAATAAAGAGTATGTTTCTTTTTTTTATTCATTTGAATATTTCTGTGAAATAACTGACACTGTACTGTTTTCTTGTGCTTTGAAGCAACATTAATAACATAAATAAAATGTAAAAACCAAGGTATTCACATAAATTTGGGCTACAAAATTGTTAATTTGTTGTGACTTTTGTGGTCTTATTCAAACATTTCTTAATATCAGGTTTACTAAAACAGTAGTTAATCAAAAAGATACAAAATTATATGAAGTGAACAATAGACTTTCATATGCTATAAGAGAGGTATATTATTAAAAAGAAAAGTTGCAAAATATTTTGCGAGTTATAGATTTGTCACCTACACTAAAAGTTGTTTTACGATTCCATGAATACATTGTTAAATAACATGACAGAGAAAACAACTAAAGTGTCTATGGCGTGCTTCTGCTGCCGAAAAGATATCATTTAATAATAGATGCTAAAATGTATCTGTGGCTATCGATGGTACCTGGCAAAAAGGGGCCATACTCATATAAATGGTGTTGTTGGGCAGTTAGTTTGGACAGGAGTGGTTGATACTGAAATATATATATTGTCGTGGGAAATGTTCATGTAATTTTAACAGCAATGTATATGAGTGAGTGTTCCTTCGTACATTATAAATAGCAGGGGAATTGAGTTGAAGAGATGTACTTCTTTTATTTTTATCTTTCATCGCTCACAGACATTACACAATTTACGATATACAATATTTGGACTCTATGGGGACTCTAAAGCTTGCCTAAAGCAGTTTTAGGAATCTAAACCTTAAGATATGTCAATATTGAAAAATTAGAATGTGTTAGTCATGTTGTGTGTGTGAAAATAATGGGGCTGACTTAGAAGATTAAAATAAGAAATTTAAGGCAAACAACATGAGGACAGCAACAAAAATTCTAGAATACCATAATGGCTTAACAGATACATAAATATAGACAAATTTTAAGGATACTATGTTTTTGGCTATTCAAAACAATGAGAGGAAACTTGTCAGCATAGAAAACGACTATTTGGGCTGTATTTTTTGATAAAATCTCACAAATTTGAATCTACATTGGTTTATGCCCCATGGAAGTGACTTGTGGTGTATATAATATGTCCAAACTGAAAGGTTACACATATAAGCATAAGCCACAAGCACCTAGCCTGTTAGAAATTGCATAAAAAGAGAGTATTTAGAGGTCTCTAGTCTTGAAATTTTATCTAAATGCTACTTAATAAAACTCAAAATAATGGTAAGCGGAATTGGTATTTGGTGTATAATTCAAAAAACTGTATTTGTGCAGTTGAGATCTTTAAAACTACAGTATATGAAGTTATATATTTATATAGTAAGAAACTGTCCTAATTAAGTTTAGATGTATTAAACATTTAAAATCCTGGATTTTACAAATGTTGAACGTTGCAAGAAGTAGATTATGCGTGTGTTGTTAGAAACAGAATAGGCAGTTTTACAATATTAAGACAAAGAAGCTAGAATTAAAACAAACAATTAAAATGTATAGACAAGAGGATGATCTTACGGATGATTTCACCGGCAATCCAAGTTATGGTTCTGGTATGCATTAGTTAATGATAAGTTTTACTTTAAATCTCTATTTCTCAAAAGTGTAAATTTCAACACAAAAAGGGAACCATTTTGAAAAACTACTTATTTATAGCCTTGACTTTGCACATATTGTTGCTACAATACAAATATAAATATTTTTAACGAGATATTTTGTCAAAAAATTGTCAAAACCATGGATTAAATAAATGTACATGAATTTTCATGTAGGTTTTAAAAATTTTGAAGTGTTACTCCTCATATGAATTTTTTAAAAAACTAATCAAAATTTTTGAAAAATGCTCCCGTAAAAAATAAAAACAAATAAAATGAATACACACAAAAAATCATGAATGTACAACCTGCCAATTTTTAAAAAATGTTGTAAACTTGGTCATTTTTTAACGTACGGAATAGGAAAATGCTGCATGATGTGACCCCTTAGATAAATTGATCCATGGTATGGTAAGAGAGGTTAGCTCAGGGTATCCTTTATGTAAATAAACCAAGATTCAAAATAAAATGTTTGTCTATAAATAACAAAAAGTACACAATTAACAGAAAGTCAAATTAAACCACATCTATGAAATTCTAATAACAGAAAAAATTAAAATAAACATTCTTCATTAATATATACGTATTTCACAATACGTAGGTTATTATTATGTTCAATTAGAAAATTTTAAATTGCTTAGTAATAAAAAAAATTAGAATGTGGCATAATACTTCGTTTTGAACAGCTAATACAATTTTAAATTCAGACAACATCTGAATACTATGAAAAGATGAATTTAAACAATTCGTCACAAACTTTCAAATATCTCAAAACAAAACTTCAAGACTTTTTTCTTTGTTTTTTTACAATAAATTCTGAGCCTTGTAATAACTAATTTCTAAATCTGATATTATTTTCAATCAAAACACGCAAAATAAATTTCCTCGAATCCTTTAAAATTGTTTTTATTTCTAACTCATTTTAAACTTTGCTCGAAACTCGGGAAAATTAGGTTTATGATCCAGGGCCAAAATTTTTGGCTTGAGGTCTTTTTCACGACTAAAATTCAAATGAGTAAAGAATTAAAATCAGTTTCAGCCTTCATGATTAGGTGCGCACTGCTCTTTGCGTTGGCATGAGCTCGTAATTTCAAATCATTTATAGGATTAGGAACTTTTCCTAATTTTCTCTAATTCTGAATTCTCATCAGCAAACGAGGTCCCAATAAACCACGTCGTCCGGAAGAGAAATTTAATTAGATTGATTCTGTCTGAAGCATTATTCTTTCGGTGAATTTGGAGGACTCAATTTGCGATGGTGGGGAGATAAAAATCTCTTCTGTGTTATGGCAGTGACGATGAAAACAGACAAGAATGTTAATTAGAAACAACATAGGTTTCGATAAATTAAGAGCTGTTCCGGTCATTATTAAGTAGCCTCTTAGAGAAGGGCTTGGATGGCTTTGACCAAGAATGTCGTTAATTAGGAAGAAAAATAATTAAGGGAAAAATACTAATAAGATCGTTAGTTTGGACATCAAAATCAATATGTGTAGGGTATAGTATAGATCTAAATCAGGATTTCCCTCTCTTGAAAACTAGCCTATATAAACTTTTTAATATTTAACTTTAATTTAATAACATCTATGGATTAATTCATTCTAATAAGTAAGGAATCATAAATTTTAAAAAAAAAAAAATCTTACTAATTTTTTTATCTTTTACAGCTTAATTCGACTGGAAATTCCACTCATTTACTTGTAAGTAAATACCAACATAATGTGTTTTAAATACTGCAAAAATTATAGAAGAATTAAACCAAAAAAGTTTTTAAATCTCTCTCTCTCTCTCTCAATCTTTCATAAAAATGTAGATCTTAGATTAGCTAGCTTTCAATTCATATTTGCTATTTTTCCTTCTTTTGAACATGAATTTGAAGAATAGAATATACCTGATGGAAAAAAATCCAAATTATATTTCTTTCTTATGTTTTTGTGTTTTAAAACATTTCGTATGAGAAAGTTAGGATGATACAATTATAATTAAGTAAAAATTCTGTATTAAAAAAATGTTTGATGTTATACTCCTGGGTAAAAAATACAAGATAACAGGTAATAAATAGTTATGATGACCTCATGTACAATTGTGAACAAATTTGATCACAATTGTACATGTGATATGACACTGATTTTATAACCACACAGGAATTGCTTTAATAGTTCTAAGAATCGTTTAAGCTACACTCAAACAGAAAATGGATGTTAAAATCAATATTCAAATTCTGAAAAAATCATCTCTAAAATTGTTTAAAATAGATCTCAGCTTTACTTTTTAGTAGAAAAACAATAGAAATTACCTGACTGTTTTCATCCCTGATTTTGGTGAGTTTCCCAAGTAATGCGCTAGATTTTAAAAATTGTATTTCGAATAGGATTATTATTTATTTAAAAAAATTTGTTCTCAGAAATTAATGTAAATAATAAGAAATTTTATCAGAATTTCACTACAATTGTTTAGTTCCAAGCTGGATTTCGTGCCTTTAAAATAGTTCTGTTTGACATATTTCTTGTCATGTTTGGGCGGTAAACACATTTGACTTAAGAGTATTTATTTTTTCTAAAATTTTCTGATTTCTTTGTACCACTGGTAATTTTATCCAGTAATGTAAAGAGAGTACTTTCCGTAACAAAAAAAATTGTTTTGTTCTTGATACTCTGTCATTTTAATATCATTTAACCTCATGGGACACGTGGTTATATATTCTACAGTAGAGTAAATACTCGTCTTAAGTGAAACGTCTCAGTGGGTTATATAAACTCTATTATATAATTTCTCACATAACACAATATGGGGCACAGGATCTCTAAAGAACTCGTTCTTCCCCTTTCAAATTACCATCATTCCTTCTGTCTCCTATTGGTTAGTGACCTTAAACTTCTTGAGACAAGAGGGTTTGTTCTTTGGAGCCCTGCTTTGCAATAGGGAAAGCGTCAAAAGAAAAGTTTAAGCTTATCCTCACTTGTTCGCCTTGAGCCAGGAACGGAGCAGGAAGAAACACATCTAAAAATACTATTACAATGATAATAATTGAAGTATGGGTGTTTTGAACATTATTTATTAATTGAACATACACAGAAAATATTCAGAAGTACTTGTAAAATAGCGATACACATTGAATCCCTTCGAGGGAATTTACGAGTTCAGTATTTATAATTTTTAAATGTCATCATTAAACTTTGCATCCCGTACTTATTCAATGACTGCGAAAAAGCACTTATTGTTCAAAAGGGAAAAAAAAGCAACATATTATTTTAAAATTATATAAGGCTTAATATATTATTAGCGCCAAATTTAAAGTTGTTGATAGACAGATAAAAATTGTATTTTTCAATGTGCACAAGTTCATTATTCTTGAATATTGTAGATTTATTCTGTGATGTGATTTATTTACTTAAAAATTTAATATCGTTTCATAAACCTTATAAAGATGATAGAAGCATTGTTCATTGTGATAAAAATGGGATCTAAAATTAATGAAATTTGAAGCGTTTCCAGCCGAGCAACTTATTTTACTGACAGTTTATTAGGTTTGAATTAGAATTATCCATCAAATTACACTTTTCGCTGAGCAATCTCTCGACGAGAGAAAATGAAATTTTCATTTCCAGATCAAATCAAATAACAGATGAATTTTCAAATCATCCTTTTTTGATGAGAAAATGAGATATTGCTTTAGAGTAAAACTTTATTTGCTCTAAGAAATACATGAGCAAACACATATGGTGTTTGAGAAATAAATTTGAAGAGGAACTACTTAAACATCTGTCACTTTCACTTTTTTTTTTAAAAGTGTTTTTTTTTAAAATTTTTTTAGCAATAATTACTTTTGAGATTCTGTGTTTATGAAACATGAATATTTCCCATTTCACTCACTTGCAAAGAGAACTGTGTCTCTACGTGATTAAAATTGAAAAACTTTCATTTATAAGTCAAAAGAAAAAGCTATTTTTCTTAAAACTATTTAAACTGATTCTTCTAAATTGTCGAAGCAAAGAATGTGTTTATTAAGTGGAATCTTATCTTTTAATATTTGGTTATTTTACCAGAATTTTGGATACATATTGTGTGAAAAATACCTGTACATACCTGTACCAGTACACATTCTGTATCCAACGAGAATATTATATCATTTTGTATCCACTTTATATAAAATTCTTCTGCGGAAAATCATCATGTATTATTATATTACTCCTTAGATTTTCAGTAAGATATATTTTTACAAAAAATATATTTGTTTCATTGGGTTTCTGTAAAGAGTTAAGAGTTGCAATAATTATAGTTTATCATTTCTTATAGAAAACACCACTTTTTCATGAAGTTCTTTAACACATTGTAAATTGAGATGTATATTTTGCTATATCTTTTTCGATTTTAATGCTTTTATATCATGCCAAGGTATAATAATCATTTAATTTTTTGCTTGACGAATCTTAATAGTTGGCTGATTTCCATCAATAATTATTTATATCATCAACTTAATTTCGAGTTTTTAATAATGATTTTTAAGAGAAATTTTCCCTATTACGTAAATTAACTCATTTTGCTTCATAAATAACAAGCTTACTTATGACATAATTTTTCTTTTACCTTAAATTGATTGGAAATTCAGTTAAATATTTAGTATCTTATTTATAAAACTTCTTTGTAAATTTACTTTAATATTTCTAATACTTCTTTTTATCTGAGTGTTTTGTTATTGTAGAAATGTATATAGGTTTCATTCTTACTTGATATACAACAAATGTAAACTTATTCCCTAAGCTTACAGTAATACACCTCAATCAGTGTTTTTGTAAAAATAAACATATCTAAAAAAATATCTATTATCGGGGAAGATTCTTCCACTGACCCTGGGATTCGACTAAATGGCGGGGAAAACCAAATTTTGGGTTCCCCTTCTTTTGCGGTTGACTTCCATTAGATCTTTCTTTTTCCCCCCAATTGCGGACAATGTCTATTAGCGGTGATCAACAAAAGGGGATAGATATAAGATGTTTTAAAATTATGAACCCAAGCGCGAAAAACCCCTACCAATCCCTTTTTTTTTCCCCTCGTAATGCCACAAATAGGTTTTTAATACCGATTTCAGTATGGCGTGTTCCCCGTAGTTTTTCCCGTAAAAATTTGGGAAATTAAAGGCAATATAACAGAATCCCCTTTCCCCTTAAAAAAAGGTTTTTGAAAATTTTTTTATACCTTCGAAAACAAAAAAAATTTTGAAAAATTAAAGGGGGCATCTTATAATGGGTTCAATTAAAGAAAAGTCGTAGGTAAAAAAAAAAAAATTTTTTCCCTTTTGTATTAAAAACAGATTTTTAAGCTAATTGTATTTGGGAAAATTGTTTGAAAGACTTAAAAAAAATTTTTTAAAATTTTCAAATTTTGGGGAAAAAGGATGTTAAATTTTTTAGGGAAAAAAAAAAATTAAAAATGATTTTAAAATAAAAAAAAAAATTTTTATTTTACGTTATAAAAGAAAGTGTCTGCAAAAGAAAAACCCAAAGGGGCAACTTTGAGCTGATTAGCTGTAAACACGGTATTTTTTACCGTGTTATTATGACGTAAACATGATTTTTTCACTGATTATCTTGAAACACTTGTCATCACCCGGTTTATGACGTAACATAATTTTTCTTCCATAATTGTTTTTTTCCCATTTTTTATAGGAAGAAATGTAGTAGAATTTTTAAAACCTTGAAGGGCAAATTTTGGTTTCCCAGCATTAAAATTTATTTTTGGGGTTCCCTCTGTTCATACTTGATTTTTGGTATCACAAGTTCCCAGGGGTAAATTTTTAATTCATAAAACGGGTTTTTTAAATTGAACTTAACTGGTATTTTTTTAAATAAAAAATTTTTTAATAACTCATTCACATATAGTGTCTGTTTTATGGTATCAAAAGGGAAAAAATCAATGTTCCCAATAAAAAAAAATACGCAAATATAATGTTTTTATTAAAGCACTAAAAAAAAGTTACTTGGGAAATTTTTATCCTTCTATTTCCGCAACCAAAGAAAGTTTATTTCAAATTCATTATTAAAAAGAAACTCTCTACCCCTTTAAAAAAATATACAAAAATAGTTTAATTTTGAAAATTTAAATTTTAGGAAAACAAATTCAAAAATTAAAAAAACAAACTTTTTGGGGTACTTTTTAAAATTTCTTTTGGGGAGAGATAGACTTCGGGGAAAAAAAAATGCATTGACATTTTATTTCAGTAAAATAGACTGTAAAATCATTTTCAAAAATTTCAAAAGTTTATTTCCCAAATTTTTAAATAGTAGAAAAAATTGTTGGTTATTTATTTTCCAAATTTTTGAAAAGAAAAAAAATTATTGAATTATTTATTTTCCACAAAATTTTTGTCTTTATATAAAAATAAGCCTTTTAATAAAAAAATGCTTCCCATATTTGTACCCCCCTTTTTAAGGTTTTTTAAAATAATTTTTTAAAAATTTTTTTGGGAAAACATTAAATGAAAGATATTTCGAGAATAGGAATAGTCTCTGGAAATTTTTATTTTCATTCATAGTTGACAATATATATATAACTTATTAATAAAAATATTTTCTTTGTATAATGTGTGTTATATGTATATTTACATAAGTATTAAATCAATATATTTTAATGGATATAATTCATTTAATTTTATATATAAATTAACCAAAAATCACAATTTTTAGTGACCAATATAAATGAAATTGAATACTTAAATGTTATAAATTATTTTGTGTGAAATGTTGTGGCTAATGCCACCTATCTGATGTAGTCAGAACGAGGTCCGCGAAATTCATCATGACAAGGGGCTAGAAGTACGCCTGTCGTTGGTCTAGGCCTTGAGCGCCATACAGGTGACAGTACGAATTAGCTCGGCGAAATTCCCCGAATAGACGATAGATGGCGACACCACCTATCTCCACCTCAATAATTTAGGCATGGAACTGAACGGGAGGGAAATATTTTCCAGTCGCTTATACTCTCGTGATTTAGCCCACAAGACTTTCGGATCCACTAATTTAATGAGCATGTACTCCGGGTGAAAGGGGATATTTGGTGGCATCTGGCATCGAACCCAGGCCTTTCGGTCTGGAGTCCGATGCTCCAACCACTAGGCTACCCACGGTCTGAAATGTTGTTAATAATACGAAATAGAAAATAACAATAAGTTTCATATAAAGCAGCAATTCCTTCGCATTGCAATTACTCCTATTTTTAACTCGAAACTGATTTTACCTTTTCAAATATAAGAGTTAAGTTACAAATTCGACGTTTAACGTAATCGATAATTTTCCATAATTGCTTACCCAGTATTGACTAATCTATGCTGTATAGCGTTAAGCTGCTTCATTAATGTCGTTCCGTCAAAATCGATCGAAATTTAGGCATAATTTAATGTGTTGTACTTAGATTACTCTAGATATAAAGTATCAAAGAGCAACTCTACCTATTAGTTACCACTGACATTTCATTACAGAATAGATTTATCAACTCATTTTTTTTAAAATCGATTTTCTTCAAAAGAACACCAGGTTTAATATGAATTAATTAATAAAGCTATGAAAATAATGTATGCTTATTAATAAACTTTGCCTTTTTAAATTAAAAAAATCTATTCTTTCATTGCTCTGTAGGAATCAAATTTACACAACTTAAAAGGGGATTTATATATGTTTTTCTGTTAAAGTATATAAGAAAATAGCAACGTGATGTGGAGGGAAAAAAGCTTTAATTTGAAAGCTGAAACAAAACGGAATGAAGAACTAAAAGAAAGCACACTGAATTAAGATTGACAATTGCTGCAATAGTAAACTTTTTATGTCATTTTTAGCCAGTAATATAATTAAAAAAATCAAAAAGATATTATTTAACAAAACCAAAAAAATATTTATTTTTAATTTTTCCGAAGAAGAACAATTTGAGAAAAAATCATGGATAGATAAAGGAAAAAAATTATTATTTAGACATATAATACTGCAGAAACCACCCCTTTTGTTAAAAAAATTTCAGTTTTATCTATTATTTTAATATATTTATGGTATTCAAATCATTTTTGTTTCTCAAGTAGTATACATGTATATATTTCAAATCTAAGAATTTTTATAACACTTAAGATATTTAAACTTACAGCATCTTTAACAAGATTAACTCTGTAATTAACTCACTATATACATAATAACTCGGCTGAAAATTCCTGTAAAATATGTAGCAAACACCTTCCTTTTATTTCTTATATTTTTAAAGATAATTTAGCATCTCATTTTTTCGAATTATTCCTCAAGCATTGCCCTGACTCCTCTCAAATTATATGCCCTTTTATTATAAATATCCCCTCAAAATATATGCCTTTGGCATCGTATCTCATAAAACCACATTTACAAAAGAGAAGTTTTATTTCATCATTATAAAGAAGTGCTAATATACAAAACAAAAGAAAAATATAGTTTGATTAGAGTAATTGAGAAAATTAGATTACCAATTCTAATTATAAATTTTGAGAGGATATTTTGTTACACGGAAAACAATATTGGTACTTCATTAAATCAGGCTGAATTTCTTTTATTTCGAAACTGTACTGAATACCCAAATTTGAGAATTTCTACACAGCTAAGTAAATGAAAACTTAGATTCATTTGAAATAATGAGCTCAAATTAAAGGAATGTTGAAATTCTGTACGGGAATTATTTCTCAATAATGATTTTAATTAATAGGACTCACAGAAACGAAAAAAGTCTCATTTATTTCCTTTCGATTCCTAATCATTTCAATGTTCCTTAATCCAGAACAACATTTTCTATTCACTGTGTTCTAATTTTAGACCGAGTTAATTAGGGAGATTGGAGCATTTGCGTTCAATGGAATAGGATTTCCCCCAATTTTTAAGGTAATTCGCAAATCAACGAAATCATACGATTGAGAAGAGTTACACTTTTATACATTTTTTTTTAACTTTACTTCTCTATTAATGAATGGTGTAAATTATTTTTATTGTGATTGTCTCTTTACCTGAAATTGAACAAATATACTTTCTTTGTGTTTTTGAAATTCATTTGAATAACTCTGATTTTAAACTAATTTTTTCAGAAATATTTTTTTTTATTTCTAATGTGGTTGCAGATTGGTATTTTACCATTGTAGATCTTCTTCATTCCTTGAGTGCTGGTATTATTTTTAGTGCTGCATCATATAGGTGATATAACAATAGCCGCAGGCAATTTAGAACCCCTCCAGCCTGTGAGCTCTAACGATGGAAAGTCGAACAAGGAATTTAATTTTGCTTTGAGCACACAAACCAAACAGGCACTCTAGATCTTTAACATGCCAGATAATCATATGACAAGGATGTTGTAGATTGTTTTTGCGTCGTGAACTGATTGAGGCCGGAGTCGAACCCGCAAATTTGGGCGTACAAGGCCAGTACCAAACCAACTGCGAAATCCAGTTGGTTTTCTTGTAAAGAGATATAAATAGTAATTTCTTAAAATTGTGGTATATTTTATTATTTTTTTCAGTTCACTAAGCTATTATATTTATTTTATATTTATTTATATTTATTTAAAATTAAACTCAACGTACTAATTTTTCTAATATTTTATACACACGCACACACACATATATAGTTCTAAATGAATTTAAGATTTATTTTAAAACGTTATTTCTCGAATGGAGTTCTTCAATCTTCTGCTGTTTTAAAGATGATTTTTAAGGAACATTGTAAATGAAAGGCCATTTTGAATGAAAAGAAAACAACGACACACCACGCCTTTACACAAAACGTTCTAGTGCCTAAAAACAGTCTGCTTTAATAAGTACAACTACCATGATTGGATAATTTCTCATAAGATTTAAAATGTTTTCCTTTTTAGCTTTTTATGAACTTTATTGCCTTAAATTAAGACGATAGAGTACCACAAAACTTATGAATGAAGTAAAAAGCATCACTATTTATTTTTTTTATTTGCTTCTAAAACTATCTTCTTTATAGCTTTTACAAAATAACAGGCTGTATTTCATAGTATTTCCATTAACTTTAACAACTCAAATAAAAATCCGAAATTTTTATGATTCCGTGTGTATATGTGTTTTTCTACTGTAAGCCACTGAATTATATAGTTCAAATGTTATAGTAAATATTAAATGAAGGTATTTTTTAAGGGGTCACTTCACGCAGCATTTTCCCTATTCCGTAATGTTAAAAATGACCAATTTTAAGGAATAGTTTTTAAAAAATTGGCATGGTGTACAGTCATGAATTTTTGTGTAAAACATTGTATTGTTTTTATTAATTTAATGAGCATTTTTCAAAATTTTGATTAGTTTTTTCAGCCCTATATGGGAGTAACACGTCAAAATCTTTTAAAACAGTGAAAATTTTGTACATTTAACCATAAATATTTTTTGAATAATTTTTTGGACAAAATCTCTCATTAAAATGTTTATTTCATAGTGTTAACACATGTGCAAAGTTTCAAAGGCTATAAAATAAGTAGTTTTTCAAAATGTCTCTTTGTGTTGAAATTTACTTTGAGAGAAAGAGATTTAAAGTAAAAATTTATTATTAACTAATGCATACCAGAACTGTAACTTGGATTGCTGGTGTCATCTGGTGAGATCATCTACTTGTCTTTTTTACATTTTAATTGTTTGTTTTTAATTCTAGCTTCTTTTGTCTATTTGTAAAACCGCCTATTCTGCTTTCCTAATACACGCATAATCTACTTCTTGCAATGCTCATATTTGTAAAATCTAGGGTTGAATGTTTAATACATCTAAAACTTTTAATTTGGTACTGAAGCCTTTACTATATGCAAAAATATAGTCATGTACTATAGTTTTTGAAGTACCCAATTGCAATAAAATACAGTTTTTTGGAATTATACACCAAATACTATTTCCGCATTCACTAATATTTTGAGGTTTATCAAGCGAAGCATCTAGGACAAAAGTTCAAGATTAGAGACCTTTCTAAATACTTTTTATGCTATTTCTAATTGCAATAGGTAAGTCGTGTTTATGCTTATGAAAACTCAGTATGGGCATATTATATCTACACCACAAGTCACTTCCCATAAGTACAAAACCGTATCAGATTCAAATCTGTATATTTTTTATCAATATATAGCTCAAATAGCTTGTTTTATGGCTAACAAATTTCACGAGTTGTTTTGAATAGCAAAACATAGTATCTTTTGCAATTTGTCTATATTTCTGCATCTGTCAAGCCATTATGGCATTCTAGAGATTTTTTGTCCTCAAGCTTTTTGTCTTTTAATTTTGATTTTAATCGCTTTTAAGTCATGTCCCAATCATTTTCAACACACACACATGACCAACACATTCTAATTTTTCAATATTGACATATCTCTGAGTTTTAGATTCTAAAACTGTTTTGTATGCTTTAGAGTCCCCATAGAGTCCAAATATTGTGTATATCGTACTGTGTAATGTCTAGTGATGATGGAAGATACAAAATAAAAGAAGTACACCTCTTCAACTTCCATTCCCCTACTATTTATTAAAATGTAACTTATGAACACTCATCGATATGTGTACATTGCTGTTAAAATTACATGAGCATTTCCGCTGACAATATTTCAGTATCAAACAACTTTCCCAGTGTCCAAACCAACTGCGGTAACAAATCCATTTATATAAGTATGGCTCCTTTTTTTGCCAGTACCATCGATACTACAGGTACATTTTGGCATCCATTATTAAATGATATTGTTTCGGCAGCAGCTAATGCCATAGACAATTTAGTTACTTTCTCTCTGTCAGTGTTATTAAATGTATGCATGGAATCGTAAAACCACTTTAGTATAAGTGACAAATTCATGACTCCGAAAAAATATTTTTGAAGTCTCATTAGACCCCATAACATATGAAAGTCTATTGTTCACTATATAATTTTTGTATCTTTTGATTAATAACTACTGTTTTAGTAAACCTGGTATTAAGAAATGTTTGAATAAGACCACAAAGTCACAACATATTAACAATTTTGTAGCCTAAATTTATGTGAATACCTTTGGTTTTTACATTTATTTATGTTACACGTTACTTCAAAGCACAAGCAAAAACAGTACAATGTCAGTCATTTCATACAGAAACATTCAAATGAATCAAAAAAAGAACATACTTTATTAAACTTACCTAACTTGCTTTTTAAAGCTGAATTATTTTTGTTGAAATCGTCTGACTGTTATGCAACGTTTAATTCATCGAAAGTTGGGTTTTTACATATTTTTCCAAACTTTCATTTTTAAACGTTTTATTATTTAACCAAGTTTTAAAACGTTTTTAAACATTTTTACCGTTATTGTTTTTGATAGAAAACACTATTTCACACAATAGCAGAAATTCGTTGTATTTAATGAGATAAAATATAGCATGCGGTTACCAAAGTAAATAAACAGCTACAACTATTCACTTCACTTCTTCCTTAGAATAAGCTGCTGATCAAATAAAATTCTTGATTAATTTAACCATTTGAAAAGGCTGAAAAGTAGCATATGTGTCTTTTGTTTTGATTTGAAAGGGCGTGGCAGTCAGATGTTTTAGGTTTGACAAATGTAAACAACTTTTTTAAAAAAAATATTAAAAATAATTTCTAATTCAGCTAGAGCAAAAATTCGTAAATTCCATTAGAAAGAAAATGAATGGTATTTTATTTTTCAATCAAAATTGAAAAATCGATTTTTAATTCGATTTTCGTGAAGTGACCCCCTTAAACAAATAAGAAAAAAAGATGTTAATAGTTCAAGTATTTTGTAGAAGTGCTTAGCAATATTGTTAAAAATGAAATATTTTCTGTAAATTATTAGACAATGTTCATTTATTATAACTTAACCTATTTATTATTTTACAAAGTTGCAAAATTTGGGAATTTTAGATTTTAAAAGTCTTGAAGTTTATCGTAAGTACATGAATTTAAACATAAGATCCAAGCTGGATACATGGTAAAAGCTATGTAGTAATTTATGTTTGCCTCTATTCGTATACTATTTTTTTCAGAAACTCTAAAAGTATATCTTTACTTAACTTTTCAATTTAGAAAAAAAGCAGTTCTTACTTTTGGTAAGATTCTGCTTTTGCATTTTTAAGTTTAAAGTAATCGAAAAGCTGTTTTATAAAAAGATCCAATTTCCTTTCCTTCTCGAAAGAAAGATAAATTGGTATTGTGTCTTAAAGTACTTTCCACGCATTTCCTTTTACAATGTAAGCCTCTTTACATGCATTTTCTCGAAAGCTAATGTTGTTTTCAATCAAAAAGTAACGAAGGATGCAAGTAATTTTTTACTTAAATATTTAAAGAGTTACTTGAAAAAAAATTCTAAATCCTTTTTTTCAAAGAAAATTGGGAATCTACAAAGTTTTCGCTTGTTTAAAGAGTCAAAAGATCAAAGGCATTATTTTGTTATTAATAATTTATTATTTAAATGCATAAATATTGAAGAAAAATATATTTTGCCCCTTTTAGGATTTTTATTTATTTTTTTTTTGACACCACCATTTTGTTTTTCAAAAATTTTTGTGCCCTACAAAGAGTGCAACATAAAAATCAATTTTCGAATAGCCTTTTGCCAAAAATATGTAATTTTTTATTAAAAATAATCTTATAGCTATATTTTGTACAAAAAAGTGAGTAAAAAGATGTACTTGAAAATATGATGTAATATAATCTATATTTCTACATTTAATAGTAGATTTAATGCATAGTGTTTTATATTGAATACAGCAATGAGCCCATTCTTTCAGTTTTTAAATTAAAATACATTATACATGTATTCAAGTATTTTTTTTGTTTTTGTTTTACACAAACTTTTATTTGTTTTAAAGGAGTTTTGTAGCCTTTAGAGGTTATTTTCTTTATTTATGATTACATTTATAATATTTTTATGGACCTGAAATCTACATTTATAAATAAGTGCTTGTTATTATTTAACCTTATAATTTTTCATGCCTTTTCTAACAAGTTTTATGTAATGCATACATATGAATATATTTTATGTGTATGTATATATTTATGTATAGAGCTCAAAATATAATTATCTACTTAAGATATCTCATGGGTATTTAATGTATTAATGATCATGCAATTATAGTGTACATTTCATACAGTGTACTTTTAAATATCTAATTTTCTTAATACACTGATAATCAGAATATACAGAAATCGATAAATAAGTATGTCAATTTTTATAATATTATTTTATGTTGCTTTCCTGTTACACTTCATATAGACGTACATGAAAGAAAGCAAAAATCTTTTAAGATTTTTAATCGTTATAAATTTATCTTTAATATTTTACAAACATGCATTAAAATATAAGTTGGGATACAAAAATATCTGAAATGTAATTTGTATGGTTTATATTATTTATTACTATAATTTTATAATTTATTAACGTTTATTTATATAATTTAGCATCTGTTTATAAATAGCATTTATTAACATAACTGAAATAAATACGGTAATTTTTTTCGAATATTTTACTTTTACATGAGAAAAACTACAAAAAAAAAAGTGATTGTGATAGTTTCATTTAAAAATTACGTAACATTTTCAAAATGAACATTTTAAAACTTTTATTAAATGATGTTTCTTTTCAATTTATTAAAGAAAAATTCCAGTAATTTGTGTCATTAAAATTTATTGTTAATATCTCTTTTAGACATTTAAAACTTAATAAAATTTAAATAGCTATGATGCGAATGCCTTGTATCTATGGTGATGGATAAAAACTTTACTCTTACGTGTGATTAAAGTTTTATATTTTATTTCAATCAAAACTAATTTTTTTTAAAAAAAAATTTCAATTTACTTTATGTGTTTTTAGACAAACGAATTTAAAAGATATCGAATTAATTCCAGTTTTGTTTTAATTTTTCCAATCACATGCAAATTTAATTTTGTTTATAAAATTAAATTAAAAACACAACGGAAAATATAATTAAACTTTTTCAGAAAACCTTATAAATAACTTGAAATTATGATCGAAGCCAAAATTATGAGCCCTTCACCTTATTTTAGTGATTAATAGAGTATTTATTTTTTCATCTGAAACTTTTTCGAAGTGATTTGGATTTATTCTGATTTGGATTTTTTTCATATCCTTTTTCTTTACGTGAAGTAAATTTTTATAGATAATTCATAAATTGCTTGAATCATGTTTTATAATTCAATAAAAGTTAATATTTTAAGATAAGTGTTCCATGTTTATGAGTAAGAAGTTAGCTCAGGTATTATCCTTGTAAATAGGCCAAGGTTCAAAATAAAATGTTTGTCTATACTAACAAAAAGTACACAATTAACAGAAAGTCAAATTAAACCACCTCTATGAAATTCTAATAACAGAAAAATAAAAATAAACATTCTTCATTAATATATACGTATTTCACAATACGTAGGTTATTATTATGTTCAATAAGAAAATTTTAAATTGCTTAGTAATAAAAAAAAATTAGAATGTGGCATAATACTTGCTTCAACAGCTAATATAATTTTAAATTCAGACAACATCTGAATACTATGAAAAGATGAATTGAAACTATTCGTCACAAACTTTCAAATATCTCAAAACAAAACTACAAGACTTTTTTCTTTGTTTTTTTACAATAAATTCTAAGCCTTGTAATAACTAATTTCTAAAAATCTTGATATTATTTTCAATCAAAACACGCAAAATAAATTCTCGAATCCTTTAAAAATTGCTTTTATTTAACCTAGTTTAAACTTTGCTCGAAACTGGGAAAATTAAGTTTATGATCCAGGGGCCAAAAATTTTGGCTTGGAGGTCTTTTTCACGACTAAAAATTCAAATGAGCAAAAGAATTAAAAATCGCTTCAGCCTTCGTGCTCCATTTCTTCCTTTTCCCCTTTCCTTGCGCTGTATGGGTAAGGAGCTCTGTGTACTTCTAAATCATTTATAGGATTAGGAACTTTTCCTAATTCTCTCTAATTCTGAATTCTCATCAGCAAACGAGGTCCCAATAAACCACGTCGTCCGGAAGAGAAATTTAATTAGATTGATTCCGTCTCGGGAAGCTAATTATTCTTCTGGTGAATCCTTGATGACCCACTTTATGGGATGGTGGGGAGATAAAAATCTCTTCTGTGTAAGTATGGGCATGACTTATTTACAGCTAAGACAAGAATGCAATTAGAAACCAAACATAGGCTCTGATAAATTAAGAGCTGTCCTGGCTACTATTATTGGTAGCAGCCTCTTAGAGAAGGGCTTGAGATGGCTTTGGACCAAGAAATGTCGTTAATTTAGAAGAAAAATAATTAAGGAAAAATACTAATAAGATTCGTTAGTTTTAACATCAAAATCAATATGCGTGATTTCATAGATCTCTGTATGTAGATAAAAACTGTATTCTCCCCTGAAAAACTAGCCTTATAAACTTTTTTAAGATGAATCTCTTTAATTTCTAATAACATCTATAGACTTGATCTATTCTAATAGCAAGGAATCATAAATTTGGAAAAAAGAAAAAAATCTTACTTAATTTTGATCTTTTTAAGCAGCTAATTCGACTGGAAATTCCACTCTCATTTACTATAGGTAAATACTAAATATAATATGTTTTAAAATACTGCAAAAACAGAAGAATTAAACTAAAAAGTTTTCTTAAATTCTCAATCTTTCATAAAAATGTAGATCTTAGATTAGCTAGGATTTCAATTCATATTTGCTATTTTTTCCTTTTTGAACATGATTTTGAAGAATATATCATGTACCCGATGGAAAAATCCAAATTATATTCCTTTTCTTTGTATTGCTTTTGTGTTTTTAAAACATTTCGTGGTGAGAAAGTATAGATGATACAATTATACTGTAAGTAAAATTTGCATAAAAAATAAGCTTTGATGTTATACTCCTGCAAAAATACAAGATAACAGGTAATAAATAGTTAGAGGATGACCTCATGTACATCAGGAAATTTGATCACAACTGTACATGTGATATGACACTGATTTTATAACCACACAGGAATTGCTCTAATAGTTGTAAGAATTGCTTAAGCTACACTCAAACAGAAAATGGATGTTAAAATCAATATTCAAATTCTGAAAAAGTCATCTCTAAAATTATTTAAAATAGGTCTCAGCTTTACTTTGTAGTAGAAAAACAGTAGAAATTACCTGACTGTTTTCATCCCTGATTTTGGTGAGTTTCCCAAGTCATGCGCTAGATTTTAAAAATTGTATTTCGAATAGGATTATTATTTATTTAAAAAAATTGATTCTCAGAAATTAATGTAAAGAATAAGAAATTTATCAGAATTTCACTACAATTGTTTAGTTCCAAGCTGTCTCTCATGCCTTTAAAATAGTTCTGTTTGGCATATTTCTTGTCATGTTTGGGCGGTAAACACATTTGACATAAGGGTATTTATTTTTTCTAAAATTTTCTGATTTCTTTGTACCACTGGGAATTTTATCCACTAATGTAAAGAGTATTTTCCGTAACAAAAAAAAATTGTTTTGTTTTTGATACTTTGTTATTTTAAAGCATTTAACCTCATGGGACACGTGGCAATATTCTACAGCAGAGTAAATACTCGACTAAAGTAGAACTTCTCAGTGGATTATATAAACTCTATTATATAATTTCTCACTTAACACAATATGGGGCACAGGATCTCTAAAGAACTCGTTTTTCCTCTTTCAAACTACTATCATTCCTTCTGTCTCCTATTGGTTAGTGACCTTAAACTTCTTGAGACAGGAGGGTTGTTCTTTGGAGCCCTGCTTTGCAATAGGGAGAGTGTCAAAAGAAAAGTGTAAACATCTACTTGTTATGTCTGAACGAACGGAGAACATCTATATACCAATACAATAATAATAATTGAAATATGGGAGTTTTGAACATTATTTATTAAGAGAACAGAGACGTTCTAACCCTTTAAAAAATCGATTTTTCAATTTTCATCTTAAAAAAAAAGTAGATTTAATGCTGATTCCAAAAAATGTATAACATGTATAGGTTTAAAGCTTAATATCCGAGTAATTGCGGTTTTAAAATGTAAGCAACAGCTGTCACGCCTGTTTACGCTATCGCACGTCAACTACCACCATTTTACAGCTGACCGAAGCATGCTTTTTATGTAGATTGGTGTTTTATATCACTTAATCTGATTTATTTATTTTTACCTTTGTATTTGAGAAGGACTATAACTACCAACTCAATCTGCTTATACCGCTAAGCTGTGTGTGCGAATTTTAAACGTTTTGCTTTCTGTATGGAGTTACAAACACGTGAGTTACGAATTTTGCATTTTGACCGCTAATTTACTTTTTACATTCAATTGGCTGTACTTTATGAGAATTTTAAACATTTGAAATGTTGAACAAAAGTTTGAGCAAGTCAAACGTCATTTAATTCGTAAAAAACACTTCTGTAAATGCTGAGAGTGAACGAGTTGATGTCAGCATCTAAAAAGAAAACTGAGAAGAGTACATCTTTTAAGGACCAGAAGATAATTTTCAGTTGAAACTCAAAGTATGTATGTTATTATTGACTTTAATATGTCTAATGATATTTTCAACAATATTGCCAAATGCAGATATTGTGATAGATCTTTCTGTTTGATGTTGCTGAAAATAAAAGTAGTCGCAAAGGCCTTGCTACCAGTGTGTCAGCAACTTGCAAGTATTGTAGAACTATCATTCTTCAATGACTTCAAAATACCGTGTCAGATGGATATGAAGTAAATTTGAGGTTTGTTTGGCATGAGAGGTGCATTAAATTCGGCAAAAGTGCAGCCTGTGATATTTTGTGCACTGATGAATCCTACCTCCTCCTCCAGCTAAAAATGAAAGACTGTATACGCTAATTTTTAAAGCGTTGGAAACTGTTTCATCTCGTTCAATGGTTAACAGTAGTTAATGTAGTTTTCGTCACAAAATTAAACACAGTAAGAACATAGCAATTGCCTCTGAGTGGACCTGGCAGTAAGAGGACACTCTTCGAAGAATGGCGTTGTAACCGCAACTTCTCTCGATAATGGAAAAGTATTGATTTAGAGTGCAAATCAAAAATATTGCTTTGAATGCAAAATACGAACAAAACCTGTGAAAATTTCAAGGTAAACTATCATGATTTAGTGCGGAATGGGAGAGGAAGGAGCATTGCGGATTTTTCAGTCGCTCCTTAACAAATTACAAATGTTCTGTGTGTTCAGTACCTTGGAGATGGAAACTGAAGGGGTTCCTAAAAGTTCAAGAATCAAACATATACAGTGATGAATTTCCTGTTGAAAAACTAGAGTGCATCAGCCACGTCCAAAAAGGATGGGAGCAAGACCAGGTTCTAAAGAACAATTTAAAACTACCGCCAGTTTTCAGACAACAAACCAATATCTGGACGAGGAAGGTTGACAGATGCAGAAATTCTTCTGTTGTAAAGATATGTGGCTCTAAAATACAAGAAGAAATGTTAGAAAATCAGTCGCAAATATGTCCAAAGCAATCTGGGCACATATTTCCATAAACTGTCGATAGATGAAAAATCCGGCAATATGCTTTTGCCTATGGGAGAAGAAAGTTGGTGCGGGCACAATGCGCATTGTATCAGGTGAGTAGTGCACCCACAAAACATTCCCCAGAAGCAGTTTTTAAAATTAAAAAAATTTTTTAGGAGACTTAACTGCAAAAGAACTGTTATTAAAATGTTTTGCATGGCCAAACTTTAGAACCCCAATGAAAGCTTTAATAACTGTGTGTGAATCGTGGGCCGAAAACACATTTGTGAGCAAAAGAACTTGTAAATGGGTGTTATAGGACGCAGTTATATACTTCAATGAAGGTGCATATGCAAGGACAGAAGAATTAAAAGCATTAAAAATCAATCCAGGCATCAGCCACTTGTGAAGGCTCGCAAAATTTGACTACGTGTGTTTTTCAGCTTTAGGTACATGCGTAGAAAAAATCTATTTGTTATATTTTAATGAAACTTGGTATGAACTTTGTGTCATGATAATGTATTTAATGCTACTAATTTTACTTCTGAAATGTTAATATTTTTTACTTTATTGCTCAATTTCTAAAAAAAGAAATTTACTTTTTATCAAAATTTCAAAGTCAAAATTCAAAATTTCTTAAAAAAAATTCTGTGCAAGGAAATATAAAAGAACTATTACATTTAAATAAAGGTACAATTTATAGTCTTAAACAGCATAGTTTTAGGTAAGTTATATGTTATAAGAGGAATGATACATGTACCTAAAGAGCACCATGTATCCGAAAACTTTTTGGTGTACTTTTTCAGAATCTTATATTTCTTAAAATATTTTATATATTTAATAATTTTATGTTGTAGTATATTAAGAAAAATATATAGATTGTATGACACAATTTTTTTTATTTATGGAGTCTTTCTGTTTTTAAAAATAATGTTCTTTCGAAAAGCCAAATTTTGCTCATTTTGTGTCATCGAGAACGCCCCGGTTACCTTAATTGAACATACACAGAAAATATTCAGAAGTACTTGTAAAATAGCGATACACATTGAATCCCATCGAGTGAATTTACGAGTTCAGTATTTATATATAATTTTTAAATGTCATCATTAAACTTTGCATCCCGCACTTATTCAATGACTGCGAAAAAGCACTTATTGTTCAAAAATGAAAAACAACATATTATTTTAAAATTATATAAGGAGGTTTAATATATTATAAGCGCCAAATTTTTTTAAAGTTGTTGATAGCCAGATAAAAATTCTGTTTTTCAATGTGCACAATTTCATTATTCTTCAATATTGTAGATTTATTCTGTGATGCGATTTATTTACTTAAAAATTTAATATCGTTTCATAAAATAACATAAAAGATGAGGAAGCATTCAATTCGTTATTGATAAACTGGGATCTAAAATTAATGAAATTTGAAACGTTTCCAGCCGAGCAACTTATTTTACTGACAGTTTATTAGGTTTGAATTAGAATTATCCATCAAATTACACTTTTCGCTGAGCAATCTCTCGACGGGAGAAAATGAAATTTTCATTTCCAGATCAAATCAAATAACAGATGAATTTTCAAATCATCCTTTTTTGATGAGAAAATGAGATATTGCTTTAGAGTAAAACTTTGTTTGCTCTAAGAAATACATGAGCAAACACATCTGGTGTTTGAGGAATAAATTTGAAGGAACTATTTAAACATCTGTCACTTTCACTTTTTTTTTTAAAAAAAAAAAGGCTTTCTTAGCAATAATTACTTATGAGATTCTGTGTTTGTGAAACATGAATATTTCCCATTGCACTCACAATTGCAAAGTGAACTGTTCTCTACGTGATTAAAATTGAAAAACTTTTAGTTATAAGTCACAAAAGAAAAAGCTATTTTTCTTAAAATATTTAAACTGATTCTTCTAAATTGGGGAAGCAAAAAATGTGTTTATTAAGTGGAATTTTATCTTTAATATTTGGTTATTTTAATAGCATTTTGGATACATATTGCATGAAAAATACCTGTGCATACCTGTACCAGTACACTTTTATAAAAGTGTAAGAAGTACATCATTCTGTGTCCAACGAAAATATTATATCATTTTGTATCCACTTTATGTAAAATCCTTCTTCGGAAAATCATCATGTATTATTATATTACTCTTTAGGTTTTCAGTAAGATATATTTTTACAAAAATATATTTGTTTTATTGGGTTTCTGTAAAGAGTTCAGAATTGTAATAATTATAGTTTATCATTTTTTATAGAAAACACCATTTTCTCACAAAGTTCTTTTACGGATTATAAATTGAGATATATATCTTGCAATATCTGTCGATTTTAATTCTTTTATATCATGCCAAGGTATAATAATCATTTTAATTTAATGTTTGACGAATCTTAATAGTTGGCTGATTTCCATCTGATCTTTGAGAATTCAATGGAGAGCAAGAGGTCTGTAACGTTGTGATTTTAATGTTCTGTCTAATAAATGAAGATAACTTGGTATACGAATAGCGCTTTATTGATGACGCCAACATAACTTCAGCCAAAAGCACTACACTCTCACACACAAACATTTAAAGATTATTATATTGGTAAGAAGAAATATCGCTTTAAAGCGCTCTGCCCAAAGCATCATGCCTTTCATGTTAATTCAACTGCCAGACCGCGTTTCCAATACACTAAATGGCGCGTTACATATGTTTATTCTGGCAACCCTGAAGTCGCCAATTACGTTCGAAGGCACCAACACCATCAATAATTACTTATATCACCAATTTTATTTCGACTTTTTAATTATCATTTTTAAGAGAAATTTTCACTACGTAAAATAACTCATTTTGCTTCATAAATAACATGCTTCATTATGACTTATAATTTTTTTTACCTTAAATTGATTGAAAATTCGGTTAAATATTTAGTTTCTCTTATTTAAAACTTCTTTGTAAATTTACTTTAATATTCCTAATACTTCTTTTTATCTGAGTGTTTTGTTATTGTAGAAATATATATAGGCTTCATTCTTACTTGTTATACAACAAATGTAAACTTATTCCCTCAGCTTACAGTAATACACCTCAATCAGTGTTTTTGTAAGAGATCACATATCTACAAAAATATCTATTATCTGGGTAAGATTCTTCCACTGATCCTGGGATTCGGATAAATGGCGTGGAAACCAATTTGATTCCTCTTTTTGCGGTTGACTTCCATTAGATCTTTCTATTCCGCTTAGTGCGGACAATGTCTATTAGCGGTGATCAACAAAAGGGGATAGATATAAGATGATATTATTATGAACCCGCGCAAAACCTGATACCAATACCTTTTTATCTCTCGTAATGCCACAAATAGCTTTTAATACTGCATTTCAGTATCGCGTGTTCCTCGTAGTATTTCAGTAATAGATGAATTAAAGGCAATATAACAGAATATTTACTTGAAAAGAAAGTTTTTGAATATATATATATATAATTTTTTTATACCTTCCAAAACAATAAAGAATTTGAAATTAAATTAGGGCATCTTATAATGGGTTCAATTCATGACAGTCGTACGATAAAGGAAAACAAATGTTTTCCATTGTATTCAAAACAGACTTTAAGCTAATTGTACTTGTGGTACTGTTTGTAAGACTTAAGTAAAATTTTAAATTTCATAATATTGGGTAAAGATACTTAAATATTATGAAAAAATTAAAAATGATTTTAAATTATAAAAAAAAATCTTTTTTTACGTATATACTTTTTTAAGAGAAAGTTTCTGCAAATAATAAAAGAAGGCAACATGAGCTGATCAGCTGTAAACACGGTAGTTTTTATCGTATTATTATGACGTCACATGAGTTTTTCACTGATTTTCTTGAAACACGCGGTTGTCATCATCACGTGATCATGACGCAACATGAATTTTTCTTCCATAATTGTTTCTTTCTTTCATTTTATTTATAGGAAGATAATGTAGTAGCCAATTTCAAAACCTTGAAGGGCTTACCGTAATTGGTTTCAGCATTACGTATTAGTTAGTTTGCATCTGTTACATACTTGATTTCGGTATCACAAGTTCGCAGGGGTACCTCTAATTCATAACACGGTTGTTTAAATTGAACTTAACTGAATTGTTATTTTAAATAAGATTTTTTTTTTGGAATAACTCATTCACATATAGTGTCTCGTTTATGGTATCAGGAAATAATCAATGTTCCTAATATAAAAATACGCAAATATAATGTTATTATTAAAGCATTAAAATAATTTACTTGGAACTTTCTATCCTTCTATTTCGCAACCAACGAGAGCTTGTATTAAAAATAATTATTAGGAAAAAACTTCCTATCCTTTAAAAAAAGATAAACAAAAAAAACAGTTTAATCTCTGAATTGTTTATTGTATGAAAATAAACTGTAAACTTTAAAAAAAATCAAACTTTGCAGTACTTTTAGCATTTTTACTTATTGAGAGAGAGAGAGAGACTTCTGTATAAAAATGAATGTATTGCCATTTTATTTCAATGAAATAGTCTGCAAAATCATTTAAAAATTTTATTTTCCAAATTTTTAAATAAGAGAAAAAATATTGGTCATTTATTTTCCAAATTTTTGAAAAGTAGAAAAAAAAAATTGTATTATTTATTTCCCACAAAATTTTTATGTCTTTACATAAAAATAAGGCTTTTCAATAATCTGCTTCTATATTTATACTTCTAAGGTTTATAACATAATATTACACAAAAGTATTTGTAAAACATTAAATGAAAGATGTTTTGAGAATAGGAATAGCATCTGGAAATTTATTTTTCATTCATTGTTGACAATAACTTATTAATAAAAATAATTTTCTTTACAATATCTTAGAAAAATTATGCGTGTTTTTACATTAGTTTTAAATCATTATATTTTGATGGATAACTCATTTAATGTACATAAGTAATAAAGCTCACGTTTAACGTAACCAATAGAAATGAAATTGAATACTTAAATGCTATAAAATATTTTGAAATGTTATTGATAATACGAAATAGAAAATAACAATAAGTTTCATATAAAGCAGCTATTCTTTCGTATTGCAATTACTCGTATTTTTAGCTCGAAACTTATTTTACCTTTTCAAATATAAAAGTTAAGTTACAAATTCGACGTTTAACGTAATCGATGATTTTCCCTAATTGCTTACTCAGTATTGACTAATCTATGCTGTACAGCGTTAAGCTGCTTCATTAATGTCGTTCCATCAAAATCGATCGAAATTTAGGCATAATTTAATGTGTTGTACTTAGATTACGCTAGATATAAAATATCAAAGTGCAACTCTACCTATATATTCATTAATTCGACGTTTTCATTATAGAATAAATTTTATCAATCATTTTTAAAATAGATTTTCAAACACTGTATAGTTTGATTAGAGTAATTGAGAAAATTAGGATTACCAATTCTAATTATAAATTTTGAGAGAGATATTTTGTTACACGGAAAACAATATTGTACTTCATTAAATCAGGCTGAATTTCTTTATTTCGAAACTGTACTTGAATACCCAAATTTGAGAATTTCTACACAGCTAAGTAAATGAAAACTTAGATTCATTTGAAATAATGAGCTCAAATTAAAGGAATGTTGAAATTCTGTACGGGAATTATTTCTCACTAATGATTTTAATTAATAGGACTCAAAGAAACGAGAAAAGTCTCATTTATTTCCTTTCGATTCCTAATCATTTCAATGTTCCTTAATCCAGAACAACATTTTCTATTCACTGTGTTCTAATTTTAGACCGAGTTAATTAGGGAGATTGGAGCATTTGCGTTCAATGGAATAGGATTTCCCACAATTTTTAAGGTAATTCGCAAATCAACGAAATCATTCGATTGAGAAGAGTTACACTTTTAAACATTTTTTTAAACTTTACTTCTCTATTAATGAATGGTGTAATATTATTTTATGATTGTCTCTTTACCTGAAATTGAACAAATATACTTTCTTTGTGTTTTTGAAATTCATTTGAATAACTCTGATCTTAAACTAATTTTTCCAAAACTATTTTTTCTTTATTTCTAACGTGGTTGCAGATTGGTATTTTACCATTGCAGACCTTCTTCATTCCTCGAGTGCTGGTATTATTTTAGTGCTGCATCATATAGGTGATATAACAATAGCCGCAGGCAATTTAGAACCCCTCCAGCCTGTGAGCTCTAACGATGGAAAGTCGAACAAGGAATTTAATTTTTGCTTGAGACAATAAAACCAAAACAGGTATAACTCTAGATCTTTAACATGCCAGATAATCATAGACAAGGATGTGTTATAGATTGCTTTTGCGTCGTGAACTACTTGAGGCCGGAGTCGAACCTGCAAAATTTGGGCGTATTAATGTCAGTACCAAAACCAACTGCGAAATCCAGTTGGTTTTCTTGTAAAGAGATATAAATAGTAATTTCTTAAAATTGTATATTTATTATTTTTTCACACTAAGCTATTATATTTATTTTATATTTATTTATATTTATTTAAAATTAAACTCAACGTACTAATTTTTCTAATATTTTATACACACGCACACACACACATATATAGTTCTAAATGAATTTAAGATTTATTTTAAAACGTTATTTCTCGAATGGAGTTCTTCACCCCTTCGTTTTAAAGATGATTTTTAAGGAACATTGTAAATGAAAGGCCATTTTGAATGAAAAGAAAACAATCCATTTGAACACGCCTTTTTACACAAAAAACGTTCTAGTGCCTAAAAACAGTCTGCTTTAATAAGTACAACTACCATGATTGGATAATTTCTCATAAGATTTAAAATGTTTTCCTTTTATGAACTTTATTGCCTTAAATTAAGACGATAGAGTACCACAAAACTTATGAATGAAGTAAAAAGCATCACTATTTATTTTTTTTATTTGCTTCTAAAACTATCTTCTTTATAGCTTTTACAAAATAACAGGCTGTATTTCATAGTATTTCCATTAACTTTAACAACTCAAATAAAAATCCGAAATTTTTATGATTCCGTGTGTATATGTGTTTTTCTACTGTAAGCCACTGAATTATATAGTTCAAATGTTATAGTAAATATTAAATGAAGGTATTTTTTTAAGGGGGTCACTTCACGCAGCATTTTCCCTATCTCCGTAATGTTAAAAATGACCAATTTTAAGGAATAGTTTTTAAAAAATTGGCATGGTGTACAGTCATGAATTTTTGTGTAAAACATTGTATTGTTTTTATTAATTTAATGAGCATTTTTCAAAATTTTGATTAGTTTTTTCAGCCCTATATGGGAGTAACACGTCAAAATCTTTTAAAACAGTGAAAATTTTGTACATTTAACCATAAATATTTTTTGAATAATTTTTTGGACAAAATCTCTCATTAAAATGTTTATTTCATAGTGTTAACACATGTGCAAAGTTTCAAAGGCTATAAAATAAGTAGTTTTTCAAAATGTCTCTTTGTGTTGAAATTTACTTTGAGAGAAAGAGATTTAAAGTAAAAATTTATTATTAACTAATGCATACCAGAACTGTAACTTGGATTGCTGGTGTCATCTGGTGAGATCATCTACTTGTCTTTTTTACATTTTAATTGTTTGTTTTTAATTCTAGCTTCTTTTGTCTATTTGTAAAACCGCCTATTCTGCTTTCCTAATACACGCATAATCTACTTCTTGCAATGCTCATATTTGAACAAGAATATCAGAAATAATTGATAGGCTTTTAATGATGTTGGAGTGCAGAGAACGATCTTCGTGTTCTAGTAGTACTACAAACTATCCATGTTCATAAAGGTCAATCTACATTTATCTCAAAAAAACTAATACTATGTTGTATAATTTAATCTAAAAACACCATTTCGCTGTTTTAAAGTAGCATGTAAGTTGTAAAATTTCTTCTCATGTTATTTTTCATTTATTTATTAAAGTACATTTCAATGCCTTTTTCCTTAAGGCTGTTTTCTGTTAATATTAAAGAATAGGACCCGCATTCGGAACATTTTTATGTAGAAAATGAAATGAAATGAAATGAAGCATTAATATGATATTCTAGATTCAGTATCCTTTAGAGAGCAGCATTATTTATCATATATCCAATTTTTAACAGAGTTGATTCATTTTTTCTGGTATAAAATGTGTTTCGCGATTTTTCTCCTATATCGTAATGTTAAATGGGCTGCGCCTTCACGTATTAAAACGAAAAAAAGTATTCATGAAATATTTTGAAATTTTTAAAATCACTATATTGTTAACAGAGGTATGATTTATAATGTAGAAAATTTCCATGAAAACTGAGGCCTTTTTAATGTCTGAAAATGTGTTTCTTGTTAAGTTCAAGCTCTCGTACTTTTACCGAAAACAGCCTTAAATTAAGTAATTTTGTACATTGATCTGAATTAGAACGTGAAGCATATACTGTTCAAAGGAAATACATAGAACATATAAATTTTATTTAAGTGTTCCAATGACTGTCCAAACATTCAGTGGTACAAATATATCTATGTTTGAAATAAAAAAAGGAAGAATTATAATTTATCTATTGTTTAGAATATAACGTATAATCTAAATTTATACTTTAAACTTAGACTAAGTAGAATGAAAATTTTGGATATCATTACATTAATTTGCCTGAATCATATATTTGAACGAAACTTTAGCAAATTACTACAGAAAAGAAGTATTTACTATAAAGCCAACAATACAGGTTATTGTAAGAATAACTTAAGAATAAATTCAACTAATAAAGAAACAAAGTATTCTATTGTTAGTTTATAGAAAACTTAGATATAAATTTAGATCATTTTTATTATTTCGACTATATTTTATAGAAATTCCCGTGAATATCATTCGAGTAGACTTAATAGCATTCTGATTGACATCCTAATGGAATTCTCCAAATAAACCTTTATTAAGTTTCCTCACTACTTAATAGCACAAATGCTTGAACATCGCTCTGATGAAAATTCCTTGTCCTGATGGAATTCCATAGAAATAAAAAGACAAACAAAAGACCCTCAATGCCGACGCGTCTGGAGATGAATTTCCACTTCCTTCCAGTCTCATTAAACACAATCTATTAAGGCAAAATGCTGTTATACATCAAATCTTCAATAACTTAGATAATGATTAATTTTACGTGTTACATAAAGTATTTAATTACAGAAGTTGAAATAATTTAATTTAATTTAGAGTTCTTCAATTAAAATAGAAATTATTTAATTTTATTTTGAGATATTAATTAGCAATATCAATTATTTTAATGTTTTTAATTTTAATTAGTAAAATGCCGAATATTTCATGTTGTTATTGATACATAAATATTACTGTTTTAGTACATGCTGTCATGATGTGAAAATTTAAGTTTTAAGTTTCTCTGTTTCTGATGTAATATTGAATTTTATTTCAAGTTCTTATTTCTTTATTTTTCTTTAAAGTTCATGATTATTATTACAGATTATAGCTTTATATAGTGGGAAATTGCTAAATTTGTATCGTTTAAGAAAAATAAATGCTTTGTATTTTAATCAATCACAAAATTTTACAAAACAAGTATTGCTATAAGAAAAAAGTTTTTGATGTGATATTAAGTATAGTCAATTTCATTTAAAATAATTACTTTAAAGATTTTTTTAATTATTTGGTCATAAATTTGTAAATATAATTCAGTTACTGTACTTATTTCACAGTGTAATATCGTCTGAGTATATAAGGTTAAAATTAAAAATTCTCAAAAACTAAGTTATACAATTTTATGCCGATGGAATTAAACATAATGGTCATTTTTATAGAATCAATTAAAAGAATTATATATATATATTCCATCAATTAATAAGCACTATTAATATTGTGAAACAATAAATAAATGTATAAATGCTGTAGTGTATGTGTGCTCAGTTTTTTAATGTTTAAATTATTACTTAGCTAAAACTTCTCAAGAAAAATTTCCTTTTATAAAAAGCTTTTCGAAAATAGCAAAAATAGCAAAATGCCTTCATATATAACTGTTCTATCATAACACATATGATTTTTGAAATCGCTGTTTACCGTAATTATTAGTTGATATTTGTTAACAAGAACTACACACACACACATAATACTTCTTTTATTTAAATATATTACTTCAAAGCCACGTTTTCTTTCAAGTGTGTCTGTTATTTATCTAATAATTTGTAATGTTTTCTTAAATGTCTAGGCTGAAAAATATTTTAGATTTTTAATAGCTTTTGCAAAACTTTACTAAAACACAAGATATTTTGAGTGTGATTCTGCATACAACGTATATAAATATTATTTAATTTCCTTTTAATTTGGGTTTTAATCTATTTTACTTTTTTTTCTTTAAATATCTTCATTAAACTTTTATTATTTTACTTTATTATACATTAAAAACTCACACTCCTGTATATTATATCCATTGCTTTCAATCAAAAGGTTAATTACTAGAATTTTGCTTCTTCTCTTAACATATAAGGTTTACTATAATTAAGTAAAGAATGGATTATACAATAAACCTTTAAAGTAATGTATTTAACTTAATTAAAATAGACATTCGTAAAAATCTAACAATAAATCGTTTTAAGAATTCCTCATATTTCTTTTTATTTTAGAAACCATTTAATTTCCGATTGTATTTCAGAATTTCAAGATAATCAGTAAATTATTCTAAACAGTTTTGTTAAGTTTATCGTAATATTACATTTTAAACAATATTCAAAAAAATATAATAATTATCTTATATAAAGTTATACATTTATTAGAAGTTTTTTTTGCTTGCAAATACATTTTATTCCCCTCTAAAATATCTTCTAAAGATGATGATATTTAATAATTTGTGTTATCATTTTCAATAAACTTTTCCATTTAATCTAAATAATGAGGAAACCTTGAGTTATACACCAGAACAAAAGGTTTTTATAATTTAAATTTAACTTTAAGTGAAAATGACTTAGTGTTTCTCTGTTCATCATATTTTTAGAATAATCAGCAGGCGCATTATTTTGAAATAATTCCAACATTCTATGATTTATAAATCAGGGTAGCAATCTGAAATTTATTTTTTATAAAGCTGGAGTTCTACGCCATACTGTAAACTGTATTTTAAGTCAGATTCATGTATTTTAATTTTAATGCATTTCAACCTGAAATTTGAGTTATACACTTTAATTTTAAGACTGGATAATGCATTTCAACCTGAATTGTAATTTGTGTACTTTAATTTTAAAACTGGATTACTCATTTTAACCTGAAAAGTGATTTGTGAATTTAAATTGTACTTACGATTCATGTATTTTTTTGTATACAATACAGTAAATGATTTCATTTTTATGTAATTTATTTCTAAATTTAAGTATGTATAAAGTTAATTTCAAAGTAATTTATACACTAATTTTAACCTTTATTCAAATATAAACATATGTTTTAAAAAAAAATCCAAATATATGCTTATGAATAGTATTTAAATCTGATATTTTTAAATGTGAAGCATTTTATAAATGCTCTTTCAAATTCACTCAATGAGTTTACAAATAATTCTGAATGCATAAAAGACATTCCCAATTGTAATACTCTCAGTCTGGTCAAATCAATATTAATTACTTTGAAATTAATTGCGATGACTGTCATTTATATTACTGCCATCTGCCCGCATGATGTTTTGTTTTATTAAATGCATTTCTATTCAACGAACCATTACAGGAACATGGGACAACTACGACTTCTGTATCCAGATTCATTGTCCATCAAATGTTTAACCAAAATTCCATGGCGTGCTCGATTACATCGTTTGAACAATAAATCGAGGATTCATTCGTGCACATCATATACGCACCCCACCTCCACAGCTTAACAAGTATCAAATCACAACAAGATCACGTAAAAGCAGTTGCTGCACGGACTAGAAACGATTCACGAAAACGAATATCGAATACAAATGACCCTCGAAACTCGCATCAAGCCAACCAGCGTAGAATCATTTCCAATTGAAGTAATTCTTTGATTTCCCATCCAGAAAAAATTCAAGTAGAGTAATTGAAGAACGAAAATAATTTGAAAAAAATAATCTCGTTTAATATATTGCTTCAAAAGAATTTTTCTTGCAGTATTAGTTATTCTTCAAAATTTATCTGAATATATGAATCAAGTGTAATAAATATTAGTAAAAAAAATTATTAGTTTATTTCATTTGTATTTTACATGTTTGATGCAAAATTATTGTTATAAGGAAAATGTTCATTAGCTGTTAATAAATGGTCTCACATATGGAAAAAAACACCTTTTTTGAAATGTTATTTTTATGTCTCAAAATTCTTCATTCAAAACACCTGAAGTAGTTCGCAATATTAACAAATATTATTATTATTATTATACAATCTATCTCTATTTTGAATCATTACATAGTTACAGGAATTCTTCAATGAGAATTCCGATTTACACATGACTTAATAAGAATATATATATCATTTTAGCTTATTTTCAGGGTGATTATAATTAACTTCAAATTTCAAAATGTTGTAAAAAAGAACCAATGCTCTCAATGACTTAAAAATTGAATTGAATAAACTTGAAGAAAGGGAAACGATGTGGTATAAAAGAAAAACTTCTTGGCTCTTTCGGTGCTTGGGATAAAACGAACTTTTTGCCTTTAAATGTGGTGCGAGCTTGTCGTGATGAACGAAATGGACTTTTCACTTACAGTGCCTCAACTGTTGAAAGGTTTGGAAGGCAATTTTCAGTCAAAAACGAATCAATCATGCACATTGAACCTGTTTAATGTGACATGAGATATGTTGAACTGAACATGTGTTTTAATGCGCAGCTCATGCCAAGCGTTCGTAATGTTATTCAAAATGTCACTTGTTGTCAAATCACCTTCGTAATGCTGCTTACAGCGCTTGCAGTTACACTCTATATGTTTATTTATTTATCTTGCTGGAATTTTCAATCATTAATAAAATACATTTTAAAGCAGTTAATTGGCTGAGGCACATATACACATTGGCCTTTTGGTTAATACAGTAATTTATTATATTGTAAAATTAATTGATTAAAACTAATTATTCAAAAGAATTACAAGTACAGCTTCCGCGTTGACATCATTTTGGCGGCTTGTGTCAAAGAGCAGAAAAGGTTTTCTCACCTGTTTTGATACTCATTTTGAACTGAAATTTTCTATACACTATTGTTTTGGTGCGAAATATCCCACGATAATTTAATTATAACTAATTAAATTGGTGATTAAAACTAATAATTGTTTTAAGGAATTACAAATACAGCCACGTTGATTTCATTTTTAGTGTCTTGGGTCGAAACTCTAATAGATTTTTTTCTTACATTTTAAAGCATTCAGTTGAACTGAAATTTTATATGCACGATTGATTTGGATGGCAATACGATACTTTAATGATAATTAATAAAAATTAATTACCACCTAATGTTGTGATTCTTTCATATGTATATACATATTTATATTAATTGTAACTATTTAATAAAAAGTAGCTAAGCTAAAATTTTTCTTTGTTGATTTAAGTAGGAATTTACTTAATTTTTTTATATTACTCGTTTTTCTTATTTACTAAGCTTACTTCTTAACTAAGAAAAAATAACTTAAAACATTGGAAATTATTTTTATTTATTAATTGAAAAATGGATTTTGAAGCCCTTTTGCGCTATCAATAATATTTTGAGGGTACGTGACATTCTTTTACTTAACCTCAATTTATTTTACATCCTAAAATTATTTTTATTTTATGGTAATCCTAAAAACAACATTTTGGGTGAGTGATCTTTACAGTATCTCGGATCGAGCAAGAGATTTGATTGTATTATCTGTGCAACAAATGATTAGTTAATGAATGAAGTTATTGTGCAACAAATGACTCAGATTTCTATCACTTGCTCATTACACTCAAGTCATGGAACAGTAAATCATGTTTAATCCATTTAGGATTTGAATTGCGAAAAGTCAACATTAAATTTTAATCTTTTTTAATATTTTTCTGGTTCTTCTTCAGCTAAACTAAGATTTTAATTTTATATCTGATACTTAATTTTTTGATTATAAATTAATTTTATTTTCAATTAGCAAGATTGTCACGCCTAGATCAAAGGATTTTATTTTCATCTGTTTTGAAGGAAAAGAATTGAAACTTGTGACAGTCTTTAAAGGGTTAAGAACAGAACCATTTCGAAAAGTATGTAGTACTTATGCAAAAGAAGGCCTCATCAGGAATAATCAATTCAAGATAATATCCCAATATTTGCGAAAAATCTAACTTTAAATTAATTTGTTTGAATAAAAATGGTCAGTATTGTATAAACGCTGCTTAATTATAATTCCCCGTATAGAGTTTAAATATTCTAAATTTATAGTATGTGCTGTATTTATTAAATTTTGTTTAATAAAAGGAAATATAAATGCGAATAAAATTATGAAATACTGCCGATTTTTCGAAAAAAAAGTTTTGAGTTTTTCACACGAACAATAAATATATATGAATTTATAATTAATTTATTTTCCTCATCCTCATACCCCAAACGTTACATTTATATCGACAACGTTACGAAATTAGTATGTTGAATAGTTATTAGAAACTAATAAAAAAATTAGAGAAATTTCTAAATTTTTGAAAATTTTAGGTACAATGTGAACAAGCTGAAGATATTTCTTTCTTTCTTTCTTCCCTTTTTTTTTCTTTTTTGCTAAGTTAGGGGTAAGGAAATTTTTCTAGGAGAAATAGTAAGCAAAAAAAATTTTAAAAAATCTGTTTATCCTATTGCTTATTTTCTTTAACACATTCGCGGATACATGACGTATTACTTATAAACAAACTAGGCAGCAAGTAGAGCATCGTATAATGCTATGCCCGCGCAAGTATTTAATTACTTGTATTTCTCAGGCGCACTTACTGATTTTCTTATAATTATCGGTAATTAAGTGGAAGAAATAAAAAAAAATCTGAAATATTTTTTATCTTATATTGATACAAATTTATGCACATAGTAAATTAAGCATAATTAAAGTGAAGAACTATTTTTACATTTCATCGTGCTAAGTTTCTGCAATTTTTAAATAAAAACAAAATGTTCTAAACGTAATATTAGAGCATCAAATTTAAATCTGATTATCGGAAAGCTTGTTCCCGTTGCATTTTAATAACTGCAGATGAATTATTCAGATGTAATATACGAAAGGTAATTAGAGTGTACTGTTGAAGAACAGCTTACTCAAGGGAAATCGGAGCAAAAAATAACACTCAAATGATTCCATTTCACATATACTCTTTTCGATATTGAGCGGGAAAATAGATGCTTGTAATGAGTTTCAGATGGCTCCCCTAGCTGCATGGATATTACCAAAATATTCATAAAAAGAAATAGAAAATGACCGTCTTAAACTAAAATGGTAGAAGATAGGAATGTCGGATTTACCAAAATAGCTTCAAAATATACATCCAACAACTCGGTCATTGAATCCATTTGATGTAATTCCAGAAATAAAATTTCTACCGACAGTATTCATACTGGAAATTGGAGTCTACTTGGATTATTGGAATTGCATTCCATTTTTTTTCTGTTGGAATATTTCCCGGTAAATGGAATCTCTTTTTTTTAACCCTAATTGAGTTTTTATGGTTTCTTTTTGTAAATCAGAATTTGTGAAATTCCATGATTAATTGGAATGCAATTTTGAAGCTTATGGTTATGGTTCTTTTGCCTTACAGCTCTGCTTCCTGTTCCTGTAATATGATCATAAGATTTATAAAAATGATATAAGGAGAATGATTTTTTATTTTTTTGCTATGATGTGCAAGCTGTATAAAAATGAATTGAAGTTCTTGCGATATTTTTCATAGAACTGATTATAGTAGTTTGTTCTAACACACATGCGAGTGTAATTTCGATTAGTTTTCCTAAAATCAAGCAATTTCAAAACATGTTTTTCGTAAGATATTTAGAGATATACACTCAACATTACAGAAATAAATTGAAATGCAATATCTTTATTATTCATAATATGAACTATGATTTATAAAATAAAAATTGTTGGTTATAAAATACTATAAAATAAAATTATTTATTTTCCTAACTTTTTAGTATTATAATAAATATTAATTTTACAAAATAAAAAATTTTATTGGTAACAGAACACTATAAAATAAAACGATTTATTTTCCTAAACTTTTAGTATTGTAATTAATATAAATTTTAGAATATGCATAAGTAAATTCATTTTTTTTAAAAAAAAACTATAATAATATTTTTAATGGTATTTTAATTATTTTCTTAATCGTAAGAAAGTAGATATATTTTTTCTAATATAATGTCTCAAAAAGTCTTGATATAAAAAAGAAAATTACATACCAATATTCACAGGGCACTTACAACCTTGAAAGTTAAAAATAAGGAATAACGCATAAAATGGAATTTTTAAGCCGGTATCATAATTTGCCTAGCATATTTGAAGTATGTTGCCTATCAGAAAACACTTTGATCAATTTAATATATGCTGTTCCTAAAGCCTTAAACACTAATTCAGAATAATTTTATGTAACTATTACCGTTACATGATAGATGTAAATTCTTTCTGTTTGCTAAATGAAGAATGCTACTTGTTAGATGTTTCTTAAAACTTTATTGGGGCTCTTTTTATTTAAGAGGACATGGTACGATTTAAGCAAAAAAAATTAATTTAAGGAATTTAAAGTTTTTTTTGGTTTCCTCCTATGTGTGTATACTATGTAAAACAAATTTTATGCTCAAAATTTCATAAAAAGCTATTCATTTAATTTTTTAAGGAAAAAACAAAATTTCTGAAGTGATTTTAAAATAGTACTCCTACAAAAATTTTCGTACATGCATGGAATTTGATTTACTAGTACGTGAAACAATGTATAACAAAAGTTGGTATGGGTTTTGAGTTAACATGATTGGTATTCATGCAATACTTCTTTTTTTTGAATGCTTGTTGAAAATTCCTTAAAGAATGTTTAAATTCTGAGTTCAATTTTTTTTAAAAAAAAAATAGGTATTGCTTTGTTTTAAAAATGCATACCAACTTTTGTTACGTGTATTATTTGCCATAGGTAAAAAGAAATCAAAGTATTAGCACAATAGAAAAAAAGCCTTAGCATTTTAAATGAAGACAAACTAGTTATTCTATCTTTCTGAGATAAGTAAGCTCTTAACGTTTTGATTTGTGTGCCATAGGGATGTAAATAAAAACGAACATAAGAGCTATCCTAAATCTGTGTTTTTTAAGTTTTGAGATTTCAGATATTGTAAGGTTATAGAAAAATATATAAAGAATAATCTATGCTAAAGGAATTAGATTTCACTTTTTAACATATTTTTTGTCAATTGAATATCGCACTGTGTCCGTTTAAGAGATGTTTCTAAGTATCTGATTGGTGAATAATAAAGTTTAACATTTTTACTGTCGGCTTTAAAATCTCTCTTTAAATTTTTTTAATATCTTAAAAAAACTAATTTAAATTGGATATCATGTATTTTAAAATTTAAAACGGACTTATCAAACTAGTCATGGATTCGAAAACTTTATGAATGTTTTTATAGAAACTGTTTACTTTAAATCATATCATTCTTCATTTTTAAGCAAAGAAAATAATCTACGTCTTTCTAAATTTTGGAATAAGAAACCCTTTACAAAGAGTAAAATAGTTAAGTGTATTTTGACATTGCTTCCCATATTTTCTTTGTCTCAATGTGTATGATTTTATTTTTACGATATCCAATACTTTACTTATATAAATGATTTGAAGTTATTTAAAGGCATGCACTGTTACAAGAAATGTGTGGGCCTCCATGATCTAGCCTCAAAGATAGATGGTGCTCTGCTATGAACGATTTGCGCATGTCTGATGGAACACTTTGTTTTTTGAATCCTTTGTTTTGGGGTCCTGCCTAGAAGTAGACACTCTATGAAGATGAAGGTGATGACGCATCGTGTTTATAGACAAAAAACTGCAAAAAGACGAGCACGACGTCTCGGAAAATGAAAGAACTATTCTCTATCATTAAAGCATAATTAAACTGCACAGAATTTGTAAATATTATATTCGTGAATTCTTGCTTAAATTTAAAAGTTAACTGAAGACGTGTTTTCTGGTTCTGATGGGCTACCGACACCCACATATATGTATATGTTACCGGCAAAGTATGAAATTCGGCTTTCTATAGAATGCCTAGGCATTGTACAGAATGCCTAAACCTAGCCGGCAGTATATGAAATAGTTCATATTTCACACATTTCCTAAGCATTCTATATAATGCCTATTGAGAAACTGGCAAAGTATGAAATACATCTCCGATTCGTTTCGAATATTACGTGGCAAGGCACGATACTTTTAACCCGTGCCTCAGGTTCTGAATTTGTCCCTTGCACTTCGTGATATGTTCGGGAGTATCAAAATACTCAATTTTCCTTAAGCTTGTTCAGGGAAAAATTGTTTTTTTTTCTTGTGCTGCGCATTGGCGTAATCAGCCCTGTGTGAGCCCCGTATCAAAAATTCGTTTGGAACCATTTTTTGGAAAATAAATAAAAATGATCGCATTTATAAAAATTATTCGAAAGTACAAAAATAAGTATACATTGAGAGGTATTGAGAAACTTTATTACTCTCTTAAGGTATCCGACTACGTTCGGAACCGTGATTTTAAAAAGGCGCATAAATGGATAATTTTCGTGATATTTAGTGTCACTTAGATTAGAATATATGCATAAAATTGTTTTATAAGGATGTTTTGACAAAAATAATTATTTAAATGCAATATTTCGGCAAAAAACTTAACTAGAAAAACCTTTTTTCAAAGTGTTCTCCTTTTATAAAAAATGCTTCTAAAATAATAATGTTTCGCTTATATAAAGTAAAGACTTCTTCATAGAGTCTGAACTAGGATTTTTGAAAAATCCACATTATTTTCAGAGTTACCACGCATTGAAATATATAATTATCGGCATTTTTTTTTAAATTGCTCCCCTCTGTTGTCGTAAAATATTGATAAACCCATTTCGAAATAATATATTTCAAAAATTCTAGTTGATCCTCCTCTGTAAAGAGGTCTGAGCTATATACAGGCAAAATATTATTATAATAGAAGCATTTTTCTGTAAAGGAGAATATTTTGAAAATGGGTCATTCTATGTTCATTTTTTGTCAAAATATTGTACTTAAATAATTTTTTATTGTAATAATATTCTTAAAGTAACTTTATATAGATATTCTAATCTAAGTGACACTAAATATCATAAATATTTTCCATTTATACGCTTTTGCAAAATCAAGGTTCCGAGCGTAGTCGGATACCTTAAGAGTGTCAGTTGTTTAATAGGTGAATTTTTCTCGATTTTTTTTTTTTGCAAACGCATTTATAATAATATCCACAGAAGATGGTTGTAGGTTTTCAATTTCATTTGTTTCTATTGACAGTATTGTTAAGTCCAAAATTTGGTTTTAACTTTTTTTTCGAAAATCTATAAGATGATTTTTAATAATTTTTAGCTTAGAAAACTTCTTGCTGTTGCAGTTGTGACAGGAAGGGCAAAAAGTAGTAGGCGTGCAATAAGAACATTCGGAAAACTGTGGGTGAGGTTATTGAAATTAATTAACAATTATTCTGTGAGCGCCTTGATGGAATGTTTTACTCAGTTTCGGATTTTAAATAGCTTATTGAAGTAATTAATTGTTCATAGATATTGTGTGTTAAGCATTTATCATATTCAGTAAATAGTTTTGCGGCCTGTTTTTATTATTATTTCTTAATTTGACAAGAATAAATGTTTATCCGGTTTTTCAGATTTCGAAAATATTGCTAGAATCAAGGAAACTGGAGTCTTTGTCAGTTTTGAGATATTAACACAATTAAACAGCAATAATACACATTCACTTTGAAGAACGATTCTAGGTCTGAAATTCTCTCATCTTCTGATAACTCCTTAAAAGCAGCGGTTTGTTTCTGAAAGCAATGTATATTACACCTCATTCATTTGCAAAATCTCCGGACTCTTTTAGCAAACAGCTGTGTAAGTTTTGTTTTCTATTAGTGCTCACATTAGGCTATTGGACACGGAAGAACATGATTGAATTCCGAAAGAACTTTGAACCAAATACAAAAACGTTGCACGTTATAATATTGAACTGTACATTTACTTTTGCGAACCTTGTCAGAGAAAAAGAAAATTAGTTTAAAAAATGCATTGTTGTGAAACCTGTGATTTCCCCCCTAATGTCAATATATTGGGACTTGTAATGAGTGGAAAATAGGATGGTTTCTAACGACTTGGAACTTCTTCGGTAGGAATTTTAAAACAAGTATATGTGAAATCACAATTAACTTTGTGCTCTAAGAACTTGCTTAGAATTAAAGATTTTCCTGACTACGAAATTCCTCTCCCGTAAGTTGCAATCGGGCCAAGGGTTCGTCAAACGTGTAAAACAAAGTACTAAAATAAGAATTATTTTTGTGTGAAAAGTGTAACGAAGAGTAATTCAAAATGTCATTCAAGCCTACCATGTTGCAACAAGTAGGTTAATTTTAAATTCTTATTTTTTATATGAAAGTTTTATTTTCCTTAATAAGAAAGACATACATTTTGTTTGGTACAACTTTCATTTTCTTTTATGTATTTTGAATCATTTTTTAATGCTACTCTGATTATTTTTCAGAATAGCATTTGTATTTTTTAGGAATGTGTGCGTCATTGATATAATAGCCTTATCTTTACCTTTTTTCATACTTTGCCTAAATAACTTTGGGCATTCTATAGAATGCCTAGGCAAAGTATATAATAATTCTCATATTTCATACTTTGCCTAAAAACGTCAGGATTCTATAGAATGCCGGCATTTCATATTTTGCCGGTAACATATATGTATTTAGCGTTGGCCGGTATTGGTTTAATCTCATAGCTTTAGAAAACCTATTATAAATGGGCGTTCATTCTTTTATTTTGACACACATATCATAAGCTATATTTAGTTGGTACTTCATAACTAGACAGGGACGAACACTCACATGGATAAAGCACAAAAGAGCAAGAACGATCCCATACAAAGAGCTGCAGCTATTTACACATATTTACAACGTCGTGGTGGAGACAAAAAAGACTTTCTCTTTAATACCGGCAGGGAAGGTCGCATGACTCCTTTGTAACATGAGCTGTGATTGGTTAAAACGGGCGAGAAAGAGATTTCAGATGTAAATATTACTATTTGATTAAGATTAAGATTAGGACGTTCGTTTTGAACCAAAGAATTAAAAGTTTATTTAAATATTGTTAAAAAAGAGTTATAGAGTTAGTAGGATGCTAGAGGTAACTATTACTTATATATATTAAATAGTAATTATATTTTCAAAATGCATCCATTATTTGTTCAACATTCTTCACCATTTGCTTAGAATTATGAAAAGTCGAATATTCATGTTTTTATATAATGTTATTTATATATATTCATCCATTTAAAGTATTCAAATTGAAAAAAAATCATCATATAAAGTGCATTCGGAACTTTTACCAATTGATTTATTTTAAATTACCAGGAAAGATTTTGACCTATGCTTTAATTTTCTAAAAATGTGTTAAAAATTTCTGACAATGCAATGTTTCTAGTGAAATACCTTACAATTCAATAAAATACAATTTCATTAGTTGTAAAAATTTTGAAATACTTTCCTCAGTAATACATTTAAAAGTTCTTTTTGGGAAAACTTACATTATATAACTTTAGGGTTTTTAAAATACTCTCTTCACTCTTCATTAAACTGAAATATTATGATTACATTTGATTCTCTAGAGGCTATGAAAACTTCATCGAAACTGCATTAAAAAATTTTAAAGTTAAGTTTTATAATGCATTATAGAAAATACAATACTCATTTCTCTAAAAGCGAAAAAGGAAGAAAAAGAGTGAAATACATTTAAATGTTTTATTATTTTTGTAATCGAAATCTGGAAAAGAACATTTCAAGTTTTAAAGAAAATGTACTTTAGTAAAAAGGATATTTCTTTATAAAAAAAGAAGTTTAGCTGTTACATCTTTTTTGATTGATTTTCTTGTTCCGCCTTCTTCCAATAAGAAAATCTCCTTGGTGAAAGGGAAAGAAAAAAAAATGATGACAGATGGTGGAAGTGAAGATATTCCCTTGTTTCAAGTAACAAACTTTCCGAACTTTTCAGAAAGAATAACAAAACCGAGTAAGTTGTCACGGATCATCTTCGTATGCATTTGAAACAGAAAGGGAATTTTTTTTTCTTTGCCGGAAACGTAATTTTTGATGTTGTAGGTTTTGACAAAAACAACTGCTTCGAACATTTATCAATGATGCGTCGATACTAATTTATCCATGTGACGTGTAGAAATGTGTGTCCTTCTCAAAAAGGAAAGTTAATTAAAAATACAAGAGTTAAGGTGACAAGTGTTTTTCGGAACTGCTTGACATGTTTTTGTTGATTTCAAAATATAAATAGATAAGTTATTCAAATTTTTAAAAAGTGTTCTTTGTTAGATTTTAATATTACGAAAAATAAACACATATAAATTCAGTAAATCATTTAATTTTGATGTTGATAAAGAATCGATTTGATTTTAACCTTGTGTTTTTTAAAAAAAATGTTGCATGATAATAATAATATTACATTAATAAATGTTGCTTAAAATGTTTTAGTTTTAAAGTGAATAAAGCTATAAGTAATCATATTTTTGTTATTTTAATCATGAGTTTAAACTTATTAAAATTTCTTTTCTGTCTGCTATAAATATATAAAATTTTAAGTATGTTTTAATAATTTAGTAAACTCAGACAGTTTAAAAAAAATTTGAGCATTTTAATTACAAAAGTATTTTTTTGTAATGGTTGCTGTCTATGTATTCATCATCCAATAAAAAATATTGAAATTCTGTGAAGAATTGAACATTTAAGAGACAGGGGAGAATAGTGTTACCAAAACAACTTACTAATTCCGAAGCATCAAACTATTTCTTTACAAACATCTTCCATTTACTACTTATTTGCCTTCATTCTACATCGAAAGAAATTTTATTTTTTAATTCTTAAAATTATTTGCCGAATTACTTTCTAGTATTTGAAGTCAACCCTTTTTCTTAACTCTTATAAACTCAATTTAAAAATAGTTAAATTAAATAGTTCAAACTATTAAAACAAACACATATATAATTTAAGGAATTTATTATTTATGTATACGTGTGTGTATAACTTGGACTAAACGTGTTACATCGTGTAATTTTTAAATTCTTCTTTAGGTTTATGCTATGGTTAAAATCCTATGTTTTTTAAATTGTCAGATATGATAGAAATGGCCGATCTTTTAAGGAATATAAAATCGATAGCTTTTATGGTTAAAAAGTGGAAGGTGAGTGGTGATTGTCGAAATGTGCTTCAACCCAACAGACCCATGAAACTAAGAGATAGAAACCGACGATTTTCAAATAAACTGAAAAACTGTAACAAACCAATGTTCCACATTCTACAGGAGTTCCAACACGCCTCCAAGGCTATTCTTGTGATAATTACCTTCCACAATTGCTTGGAAGCGTGGTTGGTTTCATTTTCTTGGTTTCCTTGCTCATGCTGCCTTCCATAAGCCTTTGATTACAAAATTTCAACCGCACTGTTCGGTTGAGGTAGTGCAAGGCAGATAGAAACTGGACCGTAGATGTGTGGAAACAGGTTCATAGGAGTGATGAATCATGGTTCAGTGTATCTCAATCGGATTGCAGTCTTGGCTTAGCATGTGCTTAGAGAACGCTTTTTACATGAATGCATTGTGCCTGCTGTAAGGTTTGGAGTAGGTGTAACTATGGTCTAGGATGGTAATGTGGTATGGGCTGGGACCCTTGATCCCAATTTATGGTAAGCTCTTCACCAAAACATACCCCACTTATCATGTGAACAACCAATATCATTTTCCACTGTAATTTCATAGGTTGGATCATTGTTAATTCCAGGATGACAACACCGCCTGTCATGTTGCGAGGTCCACCATGGATTGGCATTAATGACAACAGGTTGGATCGACTGGACTGTCCTGCCCAGAGTCCAGACGAATTATGTAGAAATGGGGTCCTCAACATCCAGGCCACCCAAGAACCATTAAATCATTTATATTTCTTTTTACTCAGGATTATTGTTCTCAGGTTATTGCAACTTTTCATGGAAATTACATTACATTCTAAGTTAATACCCTCTATATTCATTTTTTGGTGTGTGTTTTATGCAGAAGAGATATTTAAGTAGAATTAAATTAAATTTTTTAAAAATCAAAACAATCAAACATATAAACTATCAACTACTAACCTTCAGCGGTCAAAGTAAAATTTTCAAACGTTGATCGGTCAGTGACAATAAAAAGTTTCGGAAGCACTGCAGTAGAAAACCTCAAGGATGATTTAGATCAGTTCTCCGCAACCTTTCTATCGCCGCGGACCGGTCAACGTTTGATAATTTTACCGCGGCCCGCTGAGGGTGGGACACGTTGATTGTTTATATTTTAGATTTTGATTTAACAATTTTAATTTAGTTACATTTAAATATGCCTTCAGAATAAAATATAGTTACACCAAAAATGAATAAAATGACTAACGTGGAAAATAAAAGTGATTTCGAGGGAGAGTTGCTCAAGTCAAGAAGAAGTACCACTTTTAAATAAGGCTGCTTGTGGTTTAATGTTCTTTAGGTGGCCCGGCACCATTTGATCCACGAACCGGTACCGGTCCACGGACCGGGGGTTGCGGATCATTGATTTAGATCACCGAATTACGAGGTGCAGCATCCGTCCGAATTCGGTAAAAGATCTTACACGTCTTCTTCAAGCCGATTGGAAGAAAATACTACTGTCCATCATCCAAACCCTTATAGAAAGTATACCTCGGAGTTTAAAGGCTATAAATTGCGTCAGGTGAGGCTCTACTAACTACTACTGCAATTACTTAAGGTATGCGAGTATGTTCGGAACCGTAATTTTGCAACAGCTTATAAATGGGTAATATTTGGGATATTTAGTGTCACTTAGATTAGAAAACGTACATAAAATTGTTTTAAGAATATTATTACAGTAAAAAATTACTTAAGTGCAATATTTTGACAAAAAATTAACCTAGAAGGACCCATTTTATAAACATTCTCCTTTTATGAAAAATGCTTCTATTATAATAATATTTTGCCTGTATATATCTCAGACCTCTATACAGAGATTGAACTAGAGTTTTTGAAATGTATGAATTAGAAGTAGATTTATCCATATTTTACTACAGGGGAGAAATTTTAAGAAAAAAACGCTGATACTTATTTTATTTGGTGGTAACTGTGAAAATAATGTGAATTTTTCAAAACTCCTATTTCAGACTCTTTGGAAAAGTCTTTACGTTTTATAAGCAAAATATTATTATTATAGAAAAATTTTTTATAAAAGGAGAACGTTTTGAAAAAAAGGTTATTCTAAGTTGGTACACCAAATATGGCTAAATAATTTTTTGTCTCGCTGTTCTTAAAACAATTTATATATTCTAATCACAAAGACATAAATATCGTAGTGTCCACATTTATGCGAGGTTTTAAATCACGGTTCCGAACGTAGTCGGATACCTTAATGACCTTAATGATAGATAGAGTGTAAATATATTAATCGTTATTTTTTTTGTAACTTTTTTTTTTTTTTTAATTTTGTAACTTGTCAATATTGCAACGCAAATGATGTAAATTTGAAATTTGGGCTATATAAGACAAGAAAACAAATTTAAAACTGTGAAGGAAAAATATTATTTGTTCGTGAGAAACACAAAGAGCATTTGTATGTGTGTTTGAAATTAGATAAATTTTGTTATCTTAAATGATTTTACACTTCAACACTTATTTTTTTTTAAAAAAAATAAGAAGCAGCAACCATGTCTTACATTTCGAATATTTTAACACTATATATAGATCTACAGTCACGCATAAAATTTTCGAAGATTTTTATTCGAATGAAAAACTTTAAAGAAAAATTTTATGTTAAAATTGGCTATTGTTCTTGTCTAAAGAATTATTCTGACGGTCTCTTATTCTTGCTTCAGCAGCACATACTTTTCGAGGGGATTCTGATCTTAAGCTTGATGCAACGTCTCACTATTTGTAATGGGGAAGCTGTGAAATTTGAAACTGAGGTAATTTTAGTATGTTGTTCCATAACTTGAAGGACAGATAACGTGAGCTGATGCTAAATCAAAGACATTGTAAATTTCATCGAGCAAATATGTTGTTTTTAAGATATATTTAGTTTGATCTATGAGCAACAAATAATTATTTAGAACCAGTAAATTCTGGCTTGCAAAAAGCACCATATGTATATTTTTTTAAATAACAATATTGTATATTTTTTAAATAACAATATTGTATATTTTTTGAATAACAATATTTCATATTTATTCTAAATTTACCTTTTCACTTTTAAGAAACAATTTTTTATAATAAATTGAAATCCAAATTCTAATTTCTTTTCATTTTTATTGAGATATTTCTTTGCAACAGGATTTTGTTTGAAAAATTGGTCATACTAGAGGGAATGAAAGCCATATTATTTGAACTAGATTGTGTATTTGACACTCAGGGTTTTCTTCACTTGATTAACCGTTGAAATGTTTCTTATTCAAGTTCTTTGCATACAGATACAATCCACATCAGATCATTCAATTATTTTGACTTTCAGAGAAACAATCGCCAACAGATGGTAATGTGACAAATAATTTCTTGGTAGATTTCGCTTTACTTTTCATTTCATAATTTCTTAAATGGATAGTTGGGATAAAAATATGTGATTGGCTTGAAACACTTATTCTACCTACAAATGATATCATATTAAAGTATTAATAATGTGATTTTTCTTTATATATTTATATATATAGAGAGAGAGAGAGAGCTTCATTTTGAATTTAATAATATTTTTCATCATTCCTTAATCTTTCCGACAGTTCATAAGATAATATTCATAAGCTTTGGACTTCAGAAAAAGGATTTTCTTAAATTTTATTCTGAAACTTAATTTTTTTTCAAGTAACTAATAAATATACATGGGATTTTTATTTATTTGAAAAAAAAAATTGAATTTGCACTTAGTAATCTTTTTCTATTTTTACAGTAATTCTTTTTTACTATTCACACAAACAGTTTCGATAGAACACTCAGCACATTTCCGTTCATGATTCATTAAGTTATACCGAGAAAATAGTTTTGAAAATGAAAATATTTCTCGGTGTACTTAATATTTTAATGCATTCCACGTAACAGCTACATATATTTCCATTTGGAATTTATATATTTATGGTACAAATGCATTATATATATTTTCAGAAAATATATTTGCTGTGAAGTGTGGGTGGGTTTATATTTCAGGAACTTCTTATTTTATAAATAAGAATTTTTGCAGTAACACTATTTTCACGTATTTTCAGATATATGTTCCTGACAAATGTAAATAACATATCAAGTTGGTATATATTCGATGTATCATTTTTTTTAGAAAATCAAAATAGTTATAAAGTATACAAGTAGAATTTTGAATTTTAATGATAAAGCAATGTCATTATCATTATTTAAATGAAGTACATAAGCACTTTTTTAATCTTGCCCATAATTTTCAACACTTTTGAAACATCATGATAAATTTCACTTTGCTCACTTTGCACATTTATTTTACATATAACTTTATATAAAATTATTTTCTCCTATGGTATCAATTATATATTTAATATATAAATGCATATAATCTGCATATTCGGGAGATTTTAGGATAATTATTATGACTTTTCTAAAATGTTTGCACGATTGAATGTTGGATTAATATTTTCAGGTTTGGTAAGTTAACTGTTTGCTTTATTGTTAATAATTTTAATGTTTTACAGACTGTTGAAAATTTATTACATATTTATTTTTATTTTAATTACATATTATAAACTTTGAATTTCAAATGGCAACGTTAGTAATAAATTTGTATTATTCTTTTTAATTTACTTTTTGTATTTTTGCGAATGGCAACACCGGCGTGCTGTTCGATTGTTTATGTACAGAATAAAGTTGGTTTTTGATCGGTGATCTTCGAAATTAATTATCTCTTTTATTTCAAATTGCTAGCCACCGTTGCTCGAGTTTTAATTAAAACTACTTCGATTTAGAATTATTGGAAAGGTGCTTTACGGTGTCTCATAGTATTTTGAAAGCTAAGAAAATTAGTTTAGATTTTCTTTTTGGAAGCTTTAACACACACACACACAGACTTTGATTTAATGGTTTTGGAATCTCTCTGTTTAAATGATCGCGAATTAATTTCATTTTAATTTGCACCATATATATTTTCCATCATTCCAAACATTTTTAAGTAAACTAGACATAAGCGTAATTTAATGTAATAAATGTATCAAATTAATCAGGATAATGCAAGAGCGACTATGATGGATGAAGCAACCCCATGTTTTGCTAATCAGGATCCAATCTGTCACCTCTGGTCCAGTTTCTGCCCGCCCTAATTCAAGGAATGTCTTCTTATCTTGTTGGTCACACCCCAATGCATCATGTGACACGCGTATTTGACAAGACAACGATTATGAAGGATGAAGGAAACAAATCCGGTAGCAAAAAAAGGATATCTTGAGAGTATTGTGAATGCAGTATGATGTCCCCGGTGGAGTCTTCAACAACAAATAAAAAGGGAAAAATGTATTTGATAGGAAGATGAATCACATGCGGTGGGTTCTAGATAATACTGCTTCGTTTTCATTTCTTTTCTAAACGATTACTATGCATTTTTCCTTTCCATAAACGAGTAAAATACCAATATATATGATCTTGAATGGAAAAAAAGTTTTGGAATAAATGCTTGAGATAAATGTTTTCGAATAAGGCGAATTCACAGAAGTTGTATATCAAATTTAAATAATGAATGGCTAGAATGAACAATAAGAATTCAGTTGTTTTTATTTCTTATACTGAAGGTAGAACCTACATTTGGAACAATGGTTTTGCAAAAAATTACAAATAAATATATTTTTTTTAAATATTTATTATCACTTATAGATAAGAATACACTTATAAAACTGCTTTAAAAATGTTATCACAATAAAAAAAAATTAAATGCACTATTTTGGCAAAAAAATAAACGTAGAACTATTTTCAAAACTTTGTCCTTTTATGGAAAATGCTTCTATTCTAATAATAATTTTCTTATACTTAGTTCAGACCTCTGTCAGAACCTGACTAAGATTTTTGAAATATATATCGAAGTAAATTTATATTTTAATACATCAGAATGGAGAAATTAAAAATAAAGCACCGATAATTATTTTAATTGGTAGTAACTCTGAAAATAATACGACATTTTCGAAAGTACAATTTCAGGATCTTTGGAGACGTCTTAGCTATTTATATACAAAATATTATTATTATAGAAGCATTTTTCATTTAAGTAGAATGCTTTAAAAAATCATTCTAAGTTCCCTTTCTTGCCAAAATATTACATTTAAATAAATTTTTTTACTATCCCTTTAAGACCCAACCCCCGCACGATCTTTAAAAATTTTTGTACTTTTTTTGTTCGGGAATAAAAAAAAACCCGAATCCAGTGATTGAGGGGTTTAAAAAGTGTAAAGTATCACTTTTATCAAAAAGACGATGATTGTACTTTCAGCTAAATCTAGCTAAGTTTTCAAATACAACGAAAACACGTCTTCATTTTATCTGTCGTAAAAATTAATTATCGATATTTTAATTGCTTGATCAAATTTTTTTGTATTAAAATTAAATATTTATAAAAAAAAAAAATATTAATTATACTATTTTTTGTTTAGGGGTCAATTTCATTACCTGAGTCAGTGAAAGCGTAAAAATAAGTACTTTTCCATCGAATTTCCTTTTTTTGTTTCCCCAAAATTTTTTTTGAAAGCCTACATAAAAAAAAATATATAGTTATATAATTAATACCAAATTTTCTTGGAGGTCCCATGAATAAGTCCATTTTTTTTTTCCCCTTTTTAGTAATTAATTTTCTTTTTTCCCAAAATTTTTTGAAGAGTATGGCATTTTTTTCCTGTCCCAAATATCAGATCCATATCTCCCCCCCGAAAAAAACTGGGTTTTATGGTGGTAATTAGTATTGTGTGATTTAAATATATATATATTTAAGTAATATATATAAAATTTTCTGATACATTTTACTATTTTCCATGGAATACTGTGTTAACTTATGACCAAAAACTTTTTGAGGTGTGTCTAAAAGAAGAAAAATTCTCACCGAAGACATTTCTCAATTGATGAATAAAACGATTAACTTAGATCAGAACTTGAGATCACTGAATGATTACAATGCTGCGAAAAAACATATGAAGGGTTTTTAGAAGGGGGAACAAGTTCAGAAGAGCGATAAGAAAAAACATGGGGAAAATTTGAAAAAAAAAAGACAATTTTGGGTCATTATTTTCCCTAAAGGGCTCTTGAACACATTCACAACATTGATTTAGCTGTGGGGAATTTATTTTTTTGGGGAAATAAAAAGCAATATCAAAAAAAAATTCCTCTAAAAAACAAAATGGATCACTTTAAAATTTTAAAAAGGGTGTCATGGCTTTTCTCCCGGCCATTCCAGGA